>OOFC01020606.1:67633-79520 GCA_900323345.1 Pseudochromis fuscus
GGCAGAGACGCCAACCTCCAGCCAGGCACCCACGGGACAGCGCCCACGCAGCCACGACAACCACTGCTCCCGGTGCTGATGGCTCTTCAGCGTCGTCTTCATTCTATATCTATGTAGGTGTCTCACGTGCAACATATATCCCTACTTCCCCATCAACTGACAGATTATTTCAGCATTGCTACAAATAGCTCCACAGCCTCTGCATCACTGTGTGTATTTCAAAGTTCAAAAAAAGTTTAAGTGTAAATGTGCAAGTGCCAGATATTTGTGGAAAAAGAAAAAGTAAACCCTTTCTCTGATATAACTGCAGAAAAAGTAAGTGCTGAGATTGGTGAACATGTTGCAGTTCAAATAATGTCCATCACCTCCTCTGACTAAACCCAAGATGTCAGGACTGTCAGTCTGAGCACTAACACTGTCTCCAATGTGGACACAGCTCTCCACTGCTCTGAGCTCTTATCTCTTTGACATGACTCTCCCCAAACAGGAAACCACCAAATCTGGTTAGCACTGTCTCCTACCCATGCACACACAATTAAGACATCAGGGGCCTATCAGATTAGCCAGTGTTGCCAGGGCTACTGTGAGACACATGTGGACATGTAAACAGAATTGGAGGGGAATTATGTAACAGAGGCAGGTCATGGATTAGTGTATTTGAAGAAGCGATTATTCAGTGAAGCAGCTTTTCTTTGATGTCACATGAAGGAAATTTGTATGCAGTCTGGAAGACACTATATAATTGATATCACTTGGGATGCAAGCTTTGCATGACTTAGCAGTATTCCCAGAGACCTTGTAGCACCCTCAAGAAAACTATAATTACAGTACGTCAAGCGTTTTCCTGGTACTGTTTTTTACCCACAGAGCTCACATGAGAAGGTGGCGTTTGAATGAATGCTAACGAAGCACAAAAATGAATAATGCATGTCGGTTCCCTCGAGGAGAGCTCCTCCGGTCGAGCTCAAGTGGCCCTGAAGAGACTGTTGGCTCTGCTCATTATGGAGTTGAACAGGACGTCTTTTCCCTCAAAGTAGACGGAAGCATCGAGCGCTGTGACACAAAGAAACAACACTGAGGATATGACAAAGAAAAAGTGTTTGAGTGTTGAATGTCTGGCTGAGGTTGCTGTTGTTGACTGGTGGCCTAATTGCTTAATTAATTGGTTAAGTCGTTCAGAAATCTTAAAACTACTGTAAGAGGTTGATGGAAGCACTTTCCATGAATGTCTCAAAGTCCTGGACACCTAATGACACATAGAGGCAGTGCTTCTACGAAATCTTTTCATCCCACTGTTTCCTAAACTCACTTGCGTGACCTTGCTTTCATGCCTGGCTTCAGTTCAGCTGTTGGGTCAGCACCGTTTGGTGATGGTAGGCGTAAAGTGTGTGATTGCCAGCAGAGGAATGGACGGAGACCCTTCCCTTTGCCATCCTCTCCGCCCATTTACTTATCTCCCATTACTTTCATGTCTCTCCATCTTGTCTACCACACCTTCCTTCCCTCCAACCACTCGCCAGAGGTTCAGTGGGAGCCATCAGTCACTCCCTCTCTCCTATGTCTCTCCCCACCTCTCACCTCTCTCCCTCTCCCCAGATTTTCCAGACCCCTGCCGCACTAAGCTGAGCTTAAGAGTCAGCTGAGCTGATCAAAGACCGTAGCCATGTAGTGGCTAACAAGAGGCGAGAGTTCCCAACGACACAGGACCTCCCAGGGGTTCCCACCACCATAGACCTACTGTAACTAGAATCAGGATGGAGGGACATGACCTGATTGCACATGTCTTCTGCATGACTGCATGAGTACCCATGTGTCAGACGTACGCAGATGGCTGTTTTCCAAAGAAAATGCAGTCACTCTTGTGAAGGCTGATTTCAGGTTGGAGATTGGTTCTGCTGTCCTCTCTAGTGATTTTATATCTGCAGAGAGAGCCACCTTCTACAACCCAGCATCTTCATGGTGTGGGGAAGGCCCTGGTCTTGTTCCCACCACTCTCCCCTCTCTCACCCCACCCTGCCCTGGTTCCTCACCATCTACCACTCCCCTCGTCACGTCGACCCCTTCCACTTGCCTCTGCATACTCCGGCCCCCTATTATCACCCTAATTAGCCCTAGCAGGCTTTTTCTCCCCCCTCTCCCCCCTTTTGTTCCCCATGTTTCCTTTTGTCCTACATGACCTTTTTCCTCTGCATACAGTAGCCCTGCAGTAAGCCGCTGGATGACCCCAGCAGGAAAGAAACTCCACTCCTCTGCAGTGACGTCGTTTTGTACATGTTGTACCAGAGGCGTTACTTTGTCGTTCAAAATCCATACTGTTGTGTGAAGACTTTACAAAGTATCAATGTTTTCATAAAATGCACAGTCAACCTGACTAGCTGTCTTTATATTAGGATATTATCATTTCTAATTCAGTCTCTCCTTCAAAACTTAGGGTGGCCATCACCTGCCAGAAACTTTGCACATAAAAACTGCCAAAGTTGTCATCACCTGTGACAACACCTACTTCCAATATTGATATTGTTTGGTTACATTAGTTGTGCAGCAGAAAAAACAAAAAAACAGACAACATCAGTATCAGTCTGAAACATTTGTCCCTTCACATTTCTTTTTGCATCTTTATGTTTTCTCTTCTTCGATAACAATGATTCATGGTCCTTTGCTTGTTCTTGTGTAAATAATATTCATATTTATTGTTTTCTAGTTGGTGCTTTTCTTTTATCTTTGTGCAAATGGTACAAACTCAAGCTGCCAAGCCTTAAAATATGAAAGTTTCTCTCTCTAGATGCAGGGTTTGGTTTGTCCATTCTGGACTACTATAGAAACATGGTGAGATAAGATGATGGCCTCCATGAATGAGGACTTGCCCCCTATAGCTATAGGGCTCTTTCTCTTTTTCCAGTAATTGTACACCAATGTGAATATGGAAAATAATAACATGCTAAATGTATAAATCATAATTTCTCTAAATATTACACACCCTTACGTCCACATGAATTCTGTCAATATGCATGTTAGATAAAGTAAAGCTTGTACTTGCTTCATGCACCATACGTAGTTATGTCTGCATTGTATTCCACCTTCCTTTTCTAAGCAATCACATGAACTGTTTCCTCTTTTTCATGTTGTCCAGCCAAAAACAATAAGCAGCTTTCCGCCTTGCTGTTGGGAGGTCGTCACACATAACCTCTATTGTAGTAAATATGTGTATAAAATTATGCATTAGCCTCCAGAAGGACAGTGGGATTCAATCAAACAATTAATCTGTCAATGTATTGAGACTACATTTGTTAACTGTGGATTTGTTTACACTTAAATTAATGTCAAACACAGGATATTACAAGAAAGTTAGAATATGTGCAGGAAGTGGTAAACCCCCAAGAACAGTTCACTCTTCAGACCTGCTGTTCTTGTCTTCATCATCTCACTGATGTGGGCGTCATTTAGTCATACTGGACGATGAGAGGCTAGTGTGATGGGTTTACATTAACCAACTATGACTGATCACAACATGTAGATGAAAGGGTTAGAAAAAGTTAACTGAGTGGACCAGTTCAGCACAGATTAAGTACCATTTAAAATTGTAAGTATGGACAAAGGTTACCGACTGATTTGAGCTTGAATCTTAACGATCAATATTGTCTGTCACCTTGCCTGTTCAGTGGGATTCTTCTGCTCTTCATCCTCAACACAAAACAACAATAAACAATAAACTAGCCGCCCTACACTTCCTTAAGCCTTTTTCTTCTGCCGGGGTTCCCTTCCTGCACCTCTGCCTCTTGGCACCTTATTACTCGCCTCCTCCTCCTTCTCCTCCTGTACCATACCGTTGCTGGAACCAAATCTCCTGCACCTGCATGTTCAGGCTCTATCCGGTTCCTTGAATTCCTCTAAGCACTGCTCTGATCTCACCATTAAAGAAAACAAGGGATGTGAAGGGAATAAAAAAAATAAATACAGGGGTAACAGAGAGGAGAGCAGGAGTCCTTGTGCCGATGGGGAGGGCTTCTCTCATGAGAGTGCATTTATCTGGAGCCGGAAGAAGCTTTGTTGTAGCCTAAAGTTCACCCAGGGCCCTGGAAAGTGACTGCTGTTAACAGGGTCCCCAGAAACATCTTTAAAGTCTGGAGTGGGGCCTCTGAGCCCCCTTGTTCTCAGCTCCCTCTCGAGCTGGGGTAGGCCCATTTGGGGATATAAAGTCTGATGGAGTGGGTTGATTTTTTCCAATTATGATGTATTTTTTTAGAAAAAAATACTCATTTTGTACTTTCTAAAAAGATTTTTTCTTGAGGTGGAAATATGTGTTTCATAAACAAATGTAATACACAATTAACAAAATAGATCTATAATGAATTGTACATTGGGGTTGGCATAAAAAAAGAAGAGGATAATCTGAACAGTTTGGTTATTTTATCCTGAGAAAGAGAAAAATACAGCAATAAGCCACAACTTTAAAACCACTGACAGGTGAACCATAACATGCATTATCGAGTTATAATGGCACCTGTCAAGAGGTGGGGTTTGTAGGCTGCAAGTGAACAGTCGAAGTTGATGTGTTGGAAGCAGGAAAAATGGAAAGTGTGAAGATTTAAAAAACTTTGATGAGGACCACACTGTGATGGCAGCTGAGTCAAGGCATCTCCACAACAGAAGGTATTGTGGAGTTTTCCTCGTAAGCAGGAGGATTTAACTACTAAAAGTGGTGAAAGAAAAGACAACTAGTAAAAATTGTTGCACGTGAAAAGTGAAAGTTGACAGAAGTTGTTCAGTCCCACAGAAGAGCTGGTGGCTGTGATAGAAAGGTGGCAGAGCACAGTGCATCACTGGTTGGTGTGTATGAATCTGCAAAGCTGCAGATCCAGTCAGGGTGCCCATACTGACCCATGTCCACCATGAGACGCTCCTGCAAATGGACACATGAAGCATCAGAACTTGATCATGGATCAATGGAATAAGGTCATCAGGTTTTTTTAATATGTGTGCATCTCTACCTCAGGAAAAGAGGACACCAGACAGCAAGCCAGCAGAGACAGTGTGAGGTTCTGGACTAAGTCCTGCTGGAAAACTTTGGGTCCGACCACTAATGTGGATCCTAGAAGGACAAATCTCCCTGCCATCCTGCAAACATTGTTCAGGAATGGTTGAAGCAACATGACAAAGAGTTCAAGGTGTTTACTCAACCTCCAAAATCTCCAGATCTCAATCTGATCAAAGATCTCTGTGATGTGCTGGAAAACCAAGTCCAATCCATCAAGTTCCCACATTGCAACATACGAGACCTGCTGTTAATGTCTTGGTGCCTGATACAACAGCACATCTTCAGAGGTCTGTAGAGTCCAGACCTCGAAGGACCAGAGCTGTTCTGGCAGCATGAGACTGACACAGAATGAAAAAGCAGGTTTTAATGTTGTGGCTGATCGGTGTATTATACAGTGATGGAGTTTAGCTCTGGTCCAGAATGTGTTCACACTGGATTTTGATTAAAAAAAAAAAAAAAAAAAAAAAAAAGCACAAGGAGACAGTGAATCAACCCTTTCAACTGTTGAACATCTCTACTGCAGGTGATGAATAAGCAGAAGGCCACAAAGCACAATGAATGGACATCAGACTGGTGCAAATCTGGCCAAGAAGCAGAGTGATGGAGTGCTGCATCACATGACCTGTCCTCCACAGTCACTGAACCCAGCTGAGAGGGTGTGGGATCAGCTGAACCACAGAGTTAAGCAAAGCAGTCAACAAGTGCTTAACGTATGGGAAATATTTGGGAAATAAAATCACACTTCCTCAGATTGCAGTAATTACCTTTATTTATTAAAACCCGAGTTAAAAATTTGAATCATCCTTAAACAAGTTTAGTTTGTGTCATTTAACAGCATAAATGAGTTGAATATAACTTTCCCTCAGTATTTTTGTCCCAGCAAATTAAAACATGTAATAGCATTCTCTGCTTTATGACTTGAGTACATCTTGAACTCAACATCTGGAGCTGGAGAGTCAATGTGAGAAAATGAATGCTTAGGTCCTAGGACAGCAGTATGCTACCAACACAGTCTCAATCTGTGAGAAATTCACCTAAGTGATGGGGTTACAGTGCGTATCTGCGGTCATGGTGTGTGTGCGTGTGTGTGTGTATGTGTGTGTGTGTGTACTGTATGCCAGTCCAACGTCAACAGACAGGGCAGTGGGTGGCAGAGGAGCAGAGGCCTGAGGGTGAACAGCTGAGGGTGACTATAGAGAGATTAAAACGGGAATGTGGGTCTTAATCCACTGTTGTACCGCACTCCTCTGAGTCTCCACTCACTGAGAGAGAGCAAAGAAAAGACAAGCATTCCTCCCAGCCCTCGCTACACAGCACACGGACCAGGGGCTACAGACGCCATTCTCCTGCCATCTGGCTTTAACCAAACACTGAGCAGCCCCGCGACCCCTCGTTCTCACCGGCCCTCCTCCCCTTCAACCTCCTCTACCTCCATGCACTCTCCATCTTCTCTACCCGCCACCCTCTGCTGGACCTTTTCAAGTATCTTGTCACAAGCACACTGTTATTATTACTTTTTACCCAGAATGAGAAATATAAAAAACCTCAATGTCTGAATGTAACATTTTGATCTTTGAAGTAACTGTACGTACAGCCGGCAGTGGAGCAGAAATGTAAAGCAGCACACAATGGATGAAGTAAACCTCATCCCTACCTTCCTCTTGAAGTCCACTTTCCTCATTTTCTCATCATAAGGAGTAGGTCGGATTCCTCACTGCGCATATTCAGATATGTGACAGTTACCTGAAACTCACACTTTTTTTTTTTCCACATCCAGGAATCCTTGGTCATCGACTGTGTGCTGCATGTAAACACACTCCAGTGGGATGACGTGGTCCAAATCCAATATGAATATATGTTTGAAACTAATTTTAAAAAATGCAAAATCTCAAATTTTGATCCAAAAAAAAAAAACTTATTTCACTGTAGTTTAATATTACTCTGACCACAGAACCATAATGCATTGGATTGCAGTGAATTTACTTCCATCAGAGGGCTGATTTAAAGCATATATTTACAGAGAGTCTGTGCAGTTTTTTAAAATAAGAAATAATGCATTACTTCTTTTCTAGCTGAATTCATAAGCAATAAACTAACCCAGTGCCGCTATGACCTATAATTTGCTAGCTAACAGGTTCATTTCCACCACTGTTGTTTGCACCTGACCAGGAATCATCTCATGTATATTAGGGGAACAAAACAGAGGCTTTCTCACTCTTCATTATTTGTGTATGAAATTTGATTTTATTACAAAACTGTAAGCAAAATAATCCGTTACTGAAAACAGTTTGTTAAATTCATATTAGAAACCAAAATGTACTTAATGTTCTCACCATTTTTTGGGGTGCCTGTCAGTCAAAGACCTGTAAAATCGTCCTAACTTTTCTGCCCCGTATGGCGCCCCTGGCAACTAGTGTCTACAAAACCTTTCTCACACTCTTTAGCGCCTTTTTATTGGCTGCTATTCCAAAAATGTGTCATGTACCTGCTGTCTCGTGAAGGAGAACATCCCCCCCTCTCCCGCTGTCTCTTTAACTTCCCCCTTTTTTTGCAATCTTTCCCACCAACTTGTGCACCTTCAGTCTCATATACAGGTAAAAATACTTGTTTTCTTCTGACGCTACGTTCTGCTGTCTGACCCCATGCTAACATCTTTCTCTATGGGACCCTCATCTTTTCTTTTCCTCCCCCTCCCACCAACTTTATTCTCCCATCTGTCTCCATGTAAGTGTGTGGCTGTGAGCCAAGCATCGGCCGGCCTGCCTTCACCATAACAACCAGGAGGAGATGTCTTCATTTGATGGGACAAAAGGGCCTCCAAGAATCACTGCTGTTCCCCTGAGGGTGCTCGTAGGTGCTAGCCAGCGGCCTGCGGGCTCAAGACTCAATCTTTGGAGAGGAAGGTACAGGCGATATCAATGTGCTGTGTAACCTCCATGAAATACCCTCGACAACAGTGATCTTGTTTCCAAATTAGCAGCTAATGCCTCCTCACAGGCTAACATTTTATATATCCATATATTTAGCATATGAACCCTACACACACACATACGGTGCTCTGCTTTTAGTCGCAGGGAAATGGTGCATTTGTGTGATAATGAGTGGTGTGTAGAATTCATAAGAAGTCATTATTTCTACATCCTGCTTTATGAGAGCCGATAAAAATGTCATTAGCTGCTCAGCACTGTAGTTTATTTGGCCCCATTAACTCCTCCACACAGTGCTAAAAACAAACATTCAAGCTAATCCCCTGCTGGAAACTTAACATTAACCAGATCCTCACCTGCACGGCTGAGCAGCTGCTTTATAACACAGGACAGGAACATGCTGTCGCTGTCAAACTTACTGACAGGCCTATAAACAGCACCACACCTACGTTTATGAGAGAAATATTCAAAGGGGTTATTCTTGGGAGCTTTCACGATCAATGTGACCTTTACAGAGTGACCGGTCAGTTGATCCATTCAAGCACCTTCTTCCCCCGCAGTACCTCTGGTTCTTGAAATGGGTCCATACAGGATTGTTCTTGGTTTCCTCTACTTCTGAGCGGAATCACTGACAAAGGATTGTGCACAATGCCCAACTGAAGTATTAGCCAGAAGGCAGATTGTATCAGTTACAGACAACCTTTGTTTTGATCCAAGACAAAGTTCAGATCAAAACCTACGGGAGTGCAAGTCGCGTTGGTATCGTCTGTGCCATTGCGTCCACGACTTTGGATACGGCTATTTTAAAAGTGCTGCTTCCTGAACACATCAAGACCCCCGATGCTCGGAAGGGGATGGAAATGGAAACGGCTTCAAAGAGCAGCACCTTAATGTGCTGCGTGGCAGCCACACTGACATAACAGCACAGGAAGTGCACCCACATGACATCACACTACAGGCTGCTGTGGATGGGTCTGTTCTGGGTTGTGTTGGTGATGCCAGGAGCAAAGATGATGCACAAGTGTTGAAACAGTACATTTGTAGAAGGTGATAGCCAATGGACAAAATCTTTTTTTTTAAATTTTAGCTAACATATCATCAATATCTCTGGCCATGATGAGCTGAATTGGAGACCCTAGTATGTAACAATATCGACTTTTGATACAGGCAGACTAATCCTACTGCAACAGGGGTAAGATTAAGATTAGCCAGACAACCTTTAGGTGACTGACAGGTACATGGAGCATAGTCTCCTAAATGTTAGTCTACTTGACAATGTAAAATGAAAAAAGTAGGGGTGGGACTTTAATGCAGTGATTATGATTAATTACTTACAAAAAAATTAATGCATTAAAAAAAATGTATGCATTTAATTGCAGTTTGCTTTCCAAAGTTGCAAAAAAGTACTTAAGTATTTAAAATGGCACTTTAATTTCATGTCTGTTCAATTTCAGCCAGTGATTTTTTCTATTTATTTTTCTACTGTTTTGAATTGAAATGCAATTAAATGCATTTTTCCAGAAAAATAAAAGAGCTGAGTTTACAATATTCATGTCTGTGTCTATTATTTGATTCAGTCGTCCACTAAAATCCATTTAAATTGACAAATGTTGCTTTTTGGGGCAAATATTGTTATGTGATTAAAATGCAATTAATTGCGATTAATTAATTACAAAGCCTCTGATTAATTAGATTTTTTTTTTTTTTTATCAAGTCCCACGCCTAGAAAAAAGACAAAACCTACTGATTCTGTTCCTTATTTGGATTGCAGTATTCCCCTATGGGTTGACAAATCCCCATCCTAATTTGTATTATATGTACTATATATGTAGTATTCTAAAATGGACACCTATACCAACAAAGCCATGAGCCTTGTGGTTATGGTTGTTTTATTATTTTTGAAAATATTGTATTTAGGGGATAATTTTTGACAATCTCTTTTGAAAGTCACACTTGCTTTGTCCATTTTTATATACAGTCTATGAATAGGAATAGGACACACTCATATGAATGTCATCACATTGTGTACTTCAGGTTGTGTATTTAATGGTTGCAGCTGAGTACCAACTTTTCCCATTTGAGAAAACAAAATTAAATTTGGTTAAAAAGTTTCGATCAGGTGTGCAAACGTGAAGAGAAGAAGAAGAAGCAACAAATAAGCAGGGTAAGAAAAGGGGGAAATATGGAAGCCCTAAAAGGACATAATTAAATACATTTATATTTCCTCTGTTTTGCTGCTATAATGAGTTAATTTCAGTATTTTACTTGAGATCTTGACTTTTTTTTCTCATTGTCTTGTGAAAGCAAACTGTTTTCTCATGATTCTAGGATCATTTTTAACAAGATAAATTAGATAAATTATCCGTCGTTTTCTTGAGATTACAAATTTACCTCGTCATCTTCAGAAAACAAAGGTTGTTTTGTCAAGATAAATTATCCTATCAACAAAGTTTGTTTTCTCAGTGTATGTGCCCTAACCTCACTTGTTTGATTAGGTCAGGTAAGGACTGGGATATGTTACAGTACACATACCTAACTGTGTCATTTCAAAGGTGTATCTGTGGATGTGTTGTTGTGCAGCCAGTTTACAAACATCTTGTTGAAATGAAAGAAGCCAGTCTTTTATATGCTGTCATAAAACCAGTGTCTTAATGTACGTTAGTAGGAAATCAAGCTAAGCAGAGTAAATACATGTAAAAATAAAATAAGTTGTAAATAATGGACTGCATTTTTTTTTTGTCACCCTGTAACAATCCCATTCTATAGATCCCTCTCAGCTGTGGTCCCATGCCCGGACGAGTACGGCTGTGATCCCAGTCCTATAGGAGAATAAGGAGACAGTTCATGGCGGAGCTGAAGTCATCGGCCAGGCATCCGTCAGAACAGCCAACAAAACAAAGGACCCTTCTGTCCCCTCTAACACAAGATTGGTTTTAGACAAGAGGCCGGACCGGCAGCAAGCAGCAATGGAACTGACAGATACAGTTTGACCTCGTCTTGTACTGTAACACCTCACACGTCTGCAGCCTGAGCCTGTGTGACACACACTGGGATATGTCTACAGGTCAGTGACAATATTCCCATTGAAACTGTATTATTCCACCAAAAAATAAAATAAAATAAAATACAAACAGCCTCAGGAGTGTGCTGTGTCTGTACATGACTTCTTGGTGAAGGGACAATACCACACACACACATCTCCCAGAGCGCTGAGCAAGGCTTTAACAGAGATAAGCGAGAGGCTGATCTTGAAAGTTGCAGCCAAAGCGTCGGACTATGGAAAGTTTCCTTTGGATTTAGTGGCTGTAGCCCAGAGGAGCAGAGAGACGGAGGTCATGTCGGTGCTTGATAGCCTGCTGTTTTATTCTCCTCTCTCCAGAGTCACAGTCACAGTTAATCTCAGCTCCGCGCCCCCGCTGTGCCCGACCCCAACCTGCCACCACCGTCTCCATGCCCGCCACGTCACCATGGCAACAGGGGCTGACTATGTGGCACACATACGTACGCACGCAAGCGCTCGCGCAGACACTTGGTGGAGTCAAAAATTTTTTTAATAAATTCTGACTTGTGATGCACATGGAAATGTATTGAAATGTGGTGCGGCTGTAGGCAGGACAGTCAGAGATGGCTGTACCAATCACGGACTAGACCTCTGTTGTCTACTGTACTAACACACACACGCACACACACACAGACACACACACTCTTTGGAGAAACAATGGTCAAATCCATAGGCCACAAATACACAGAAAAACAAAGTGGCCTGTGTGTGTGTCTCTCCCTCTTTCAAATGAACAAGACGATACAAAGAAAGTACTGACGGTACCACACACACACACACACACACACACTGCATGCCCGCCATATAGCATGAAGCAAGCACATACTCACCATTAGAAGCTGCTCTTTTTATCATAGTGTTACA
>OOFC01020606.1:79540-94857 GCA_900323345.1 Pseudochromis fuscus
CTTTGGAGAAACAATGGTCAAATCCATAGGCCACAAATACACAGAAAAACAAAGTGGCCTGTGTGTGTGTCTCTCCCTCTTTCAAATGAACAAGACGATACAAAGAAAGTACTGACAGTACCACACACACACACACACACACACACAGAGACACACAGCAGCAGCGCAGAGGGATCCTGTTCATGTATTCTGTGCCGTAGGAGGTCGGGAGCTGGTGGTTTATGCATGACAGCCAAGTCCATCTGTCCTTCACATTAATCACAGTCAAACTAAAATCAAGTATTTTCTAAAGGCAACGTGGAACAATTCTTCGACAGACTCTCCGTGTGTGTGTGTGTGTGTGTGTGTGTGTGTGTACACATTGCACTGCATGTGTTTCAGAGGAAGTGAGTGTTTGAACAGAGTTGAAGGAATGTTACACTAAATGTTTGACTCAGACACACAAACACTGACGCACACGAGGGCTTCATATGTAGGGCAGCAGCAGAACTGTCAAACACCCTCTGCACCGCTCTCTACAGCTACTATCATTTTGTACTTCTTATTCAGGCGACCATACTTTCACCCTGTGTGTGTGTGTGTGTGTGTGTGTGTGTCCAGATGCCCTCTCTGCACTGCTATGACTTCATCCACATGCTAAACCTACACAGACATCACATCACATATTCCCAGAGTCATAGCTGCCTACTCTCTGCACAGAAGCACAACACATACAACTGCTGCCACTGAGGATAAATAGAAAGAACAGCGTGTCGTTATTAAAGAAACAATGTAAGCTTGATTACACTTTGATAAGATGATCTAGTAGCAGACTTTTAATGTCTCATCAAGCTGAGATGGGGATGATAATTTATGCTTTTGTTTTTCTTTTCAATCCCAACACGGAGGCGAAACATAAATCTGAATCCTTACAGGAGGATTAATAAAGTATCTACACACATTGTGAAAGGCTTCATTCACAGTAATGAACCTACAATCACATAATGAAGTTTTACAGAAAGATATGGTTCATTCTGGCAACAACTTTTTTTCCTTTTTCCTGATTAAACTGTTGCAATCTCTACTTGATTTACTTACTCTAGGTTTGAGCCCTATAGGGTGCTACAAGCTAACCATAGTCTACTACCAATTAGGACAAAGTACATGTTCCTTATCGTGGCAGGCTTAATTGGTAACATTAGCTCGGTGCTTTGCATGCTAGAAAATAAATATAATACTAGTGAGGTGTTGATAACCGGCTATTTTATATTAGTAATTTAGTCTGATTGTAGGATCGAGATGGTAGGATACTTTTTTCTCAGTGTCTCTTGCAGAGTGACTGTAAAGACGTGAAGGTTAGAGGAGGAGATGAAGAGGCAGAGGTATTGGATCAATCAGTTACAGGTGATCGAGAGAAACTGAAACAAAGCTAAAGCTATGAAACAACACAGTGCATTTCTATTGGTCGACTAAGAACATTTCATCAACACCAGTGTTCATCCTTGTTTTCTGTCTTCATCTCATTTCTCCTGAATCTTTGTATTTTTTTTTTGACAGTGACGATTCACACTTGTTGGTCTGCAAACCTCCCAATAAATTCTGATTTATTTTTTATGTCATGGTAGTTTGCCTTTAAAATCAAGTTCCCACTTGACTTCATCATTAAAAAGCTTAAGTCTGATCAGCTTAAGTCAGGGTTTGGTTTGTCCAGTCTAGGCTACTGTACAAACATGGTGGCACAAGGTGTAAGCCTCTGGGGGAAAGGGAAAGGAGGCCAGCAACAGGTAACAGGTGACTATACACTAAGAAAACAGTTATTATTACAACGAATATTTTCTGGTAATACATCTCCTTAAATATTAGTTATTTTAAATTCAAATCTACTGAAATATCTGTCCGTGGTAGAATGAAACCTTCAGTGTGTGACACTAGAAGAATAATTTGTTTCTATCTTCAAGCATGTCTGGCGAGATATTTTTAAGCAGTCGTACATGAAAAAGTAGAAATCCAAAATGATTTAAATGCCAGAAGCAGTGTCTAAAGAGTGAGACAGATTCATCAGCACAGTTTTCTTTGGCGGCGCTGACATTCATGAAGAGACTGCAGTGAAATCTGCTGAGCTTCAACTTGAACTCAAGTGACACCAGAAACCGCCAGCGCTCAGGCTATGAATGTTTCAGGTTTAAAACAAATCACAGCTCCGCAGCAGCAGGATTCCCCACAAAGTGAATTGGTTACGGCTTGTTTAATGTACAGTGAGAGTGAGAGACAAATGACTGAAGAATGCTTCCATGCTGCCACCCAGTGTCCAGCATGAGGTACTGCATGATGCACACCCACCAGTTAGAAACATCACCTTTTATTTCTGAGACACTGACACTGATGCGGGGTAAGTTTTACCCACCTCTGCTCGGATCCACAACATCACATCTCAACTAAAAGAAAACAAAAAGACTTTGGGTTTAAAAGTGAAAATAATTACCCTCTTTACAGCTAGTGCCAAATAAAGATGGCTACAGTGATTATGGGCACGTGAGCAGATTGTCACCAACAATATACTCAATAAAAAAATCCACTTTTTCATTTAAATTTCAATCACCCACAGAGAAGACCTTGTAAAAGACAGTAGAAAAATAAGACACCTCATGGACATGGTTGGATCACAGCTCATCTTTGCCTTTCTGAGAGTCTGAGGACGTTGAGTCCTTCTTAGCAGCTGCTTTTACTGTCTTTTTTGCAGCTGGTTTTGTGGCCTTTTTATCAGCCGGCTTGGCTTGTGTTTTTAACGTCTGTTTTCCATCTTTTTTGGCGGCAGGTTTGTCTGCTGTCTTCCCCTTCGCTTTCTCTCCGGCTTTGGCCTTTGCTTTAGGCGCAGCTTTGGTTTTAGCGGCTGCTTTGCCAGCTGGTTTGGGTTTCGCCGTGCCCTCCGGGGGGTCAGCCGGTTTGTCGGCCTGCGTTTCAGCCGGAGCGTCGGCTGGTTTCTGCTCTGCTGCTGCTGCTGCTTTGTCGTCTTGTTTTTTCTCCTCCTGGTCAGCCTGTGCAGGAGCTTCAGCTGCAACCGGCTCAGGACTTTCCTCCTTTTTGATGAACTCTTCATTCACAGGGGTGGAAAACATCTTCAGCATATCCTCAGCTTGGATTCTCTCCTAAAGGAAAAGCAGAACACATAATTGATTTAATTAATAAATATTCTTATCATATATGACTTATACAGCTACAGTTACTTCCTAACAAATAAAATATTTAGGGACTGTACAAAAATTATTAGATTTGGGGGGAATTTGAAAACAAAAGATTTTACCTGTTGAGTTGAATTCAGAAAACATTGCAAATTTCCTGTTGAATTATTTATGTGGTCATTACTGAACAGTCTACACACATTTATGGTATTATTTATATCATTGTTTTAATTTTTTGCACTGGTTTGATTTTTTATTTGTATTGTTTAATAGAGATTGTTTGTTTTATTGTTTTTACGTTTCTATGTGCAGCACTTTGTTGTTTAAATGTACTATATAAATAAACTGGATTGAATTATTAACTTTATTTAATTTTCTTTTTTTTCCAGTTCCACTAAATTTACCTTCATTACCATTTGAAAGAAGTTTTCTTTCTTCTTTCATTTTTTTCCATAAATATTTTCCAAAAAAAATAAAAATTCTAACATTCTTCCTGTTTTTGTTCTCCACAGACTGAATGCAGTCACTGAGTTAAAGGGTGACACAGTGACCCAGACCCTGGTTGTTTATACTGACGAGGTCCTCTGTACCTTTTCCTCATGAGCAGGATCCTGAGTGAACCACAGAGCAACAGCACACCTCTGACCCTTTGTGACGGCCCTGACACCGTGGGGGTTTTCCTTCCCTGCTCCGAATCCGACTACACGACCGCACTTGGGATGCACCTCAGCCTGGAAAAGTCAAGTAACACACAACAGCATGCAACATTTAAAAGCAATGACGCTGGAAAAGCACTGATGTCTTTACTAATCTCACAGACAGACCCCTTCACACTCTGTTGTGTTGTAGATTTCATTTTTAAAATTGACCAAATCAGCACTTTGGCACCAATCTACTCTGAATAACCTATAATGACAAAGTGAAAACATTATTTGTATTATTAACAATCATTGAAACTTAAACTTAAATTTCTCATTGAGTACTGCTGAAGCTCTTTTAGCTGCAATTACAGCGTCCTGTCTCCTCGGATAAATCTCTGCAGGCTTTGCACACCTCGATTCAGGCAGTTTTATCCCATTCTCCCTGACACATGCTGTCAGGCTCCATCAGATAATCTGTGAAATGCCATCTTTAGCTCTCTCCACAGAAGGGGTTTAAGTCTGAGCTTTGGCTGGTCCACTCCAGGATAGAAAGAGACTTGTCCTGAAGCCACTCCAGTGTTGTCTCAGGTCATTGTGGTGCTGAAAGAGGAACCATCACTCCAGTCTCAGGCAGGTCTCTGTACTGTGGAGTGGGGTTTCTTCACCAGTATTTGGTGTCTGACCAGTCTCCCTGTTACTGTTGCTGAGAAGCATCACCACAGCATGATGCTGCCACCACCATGCTGCACTCTAGGGCTGGTATACAGCAGCAGATTTTTCCTTTCTTATATGAGATTATTATCACATCTCATATACATCTCACACAATAAGAGATAAATTCATTTTTACCGTGACTGTTTTGGCATCCAGCTCAGTGAAAATGAAGTCTCCTCCTTCAAAGTCATCATTCAGATAGAGGATGGCGCTGCAGGAGAGAGACATCAGGATGTCAAGTGGGTGGTGATGTGTATGAAAGAAGGATCTACAGTGTATCCCTGTGTGTGTGTGTGACCTCACCTGTAGTCTCTGTGTGTGTATGCAGGAGGCTCCTTTATGCACTCGTTGAGCTCTGAAACCAGCAGACAGTTGTCCACATGGACAGGGTGACTCAGGTCCTCTCGGTCCTCCTGCTTCTCTGAATAAACAACAGCACAGCAAGAACAGTTTTTTTTTTTTTTTACTTCATCATCTATTTATTAAACTCACACAGAGTTATCACCCAGCTCTGCAGTGCGTTATTTTTTTTTTGCATCCTTCAAGCGAATCATCTGATTTCACAACCTTGTTTCAATCACCTGCAGCCAAACCACTACCTATCAATGACAAGCCGACATGGTTAGTAATTAGCTCATGGCAAGAGTTGAGCATTTAGCCTGTAAAGAAAATATTTTTCTCAGGAGGGGGTGGAGACCAACACACAGCTGATGTATGCTAATGATATATGTTAAGGTGATGATGTGTATTGAGTATTTGCTTTAAAAAAATGTACAAATCATTGCAGTAAGGCAACAGATTGCCAGCAGGGACAATAAACATGTCATTACCCGTATACTACATAGTACGTATTGTACTGTATATCACAATGCTGTGTCCTGATCCACCCTCTATAGTAACAGTCACCGAGGCCCCAGGCAGGATGTAGTATTATGACTGTTCAGAAACAAAGCTAAAATGTTAATAACCCACAGTATTATCTTACCTGTACACAGTTACACACACAAACACAATTATGCTATTAACTAACACATTTCTTGTGCTCAGTTTTTTGTCAACGTTTATATAAAATACATTTTTAAAAAGTTTTAATAAGTGAATCAAAACAAATCAAAGACTGGAATCATTTTGATGAAAAGCTCCAACAGTTCATCATAAAATGAACAAAGAAAGAGCCAATCACAGCTTCATTATCACAGGAAACCAGAAATAAAAGAAAAAACGTACACGGATTAGTTTCTACTACACCAGCATACCATCAGTGAGCGGCTTACCGTCGATGGCAGAGCGACAGACCAGGTGGGAGTAGGAGAAGTACAGCGGAGTGTCCAGATGGAGGTAGGACTCCAGCACCTTCTTCACTTTGTCACTGAGGTCGAAGAACAGACGAGCGCTCTTCAGGGGAACCTTCCCCTCCTGTCCGAGCTGTGGAGGGGACACAGTTAAACAACACATACAGTCTGTAAGAAGAACTTCATACACAGTAGTGTCAGTCATACAGAACATAGGAGCTGTTTTGTCATTTGAATGTTCCAGATTTTACTGAATACTTTAGGTGTAATGTTGAAACTGAGCATCTACAACATGACAGCTCCTGAAAGTGGAGCCAAAACATCTCAGTTGCCCCCTTGTGGTTGGTTTGTACACGGCAAAAAACAAAACTTAATTTTTGAGGCTGTCGTATAAAAAAATATATATTAAATTAACTGTACTTATAGAGCATGTTTTTATCGTAGCTTAGGTCTAACCCCTTCACACACATTCACACACCAGTGGAAACAGAGCTGCCATGCAATACACCTGCCACCTGAGCCACAGCCGTCCATAGAAAAAAGTCAGTGATGTGTTGCTAGCTAGTTAGACAACAAGCAGTTATGAATCTTTTTTTTTTTTTTTTTTTTTTTTTTTTTTTTAGGATATGATGAGTGCACACCACACCCACAGGACCGTCCAAATCAAGGGATGTGAGCTCATATTTGAGAGGAGCAGGAGATGGGAACTTTATAACATCTCACCACCTTCAGCCACCACTGTGCAGACTCCAGTTGTAAAGCAAAGAAACACAAGACTGCAACACCGACTTCCAAGATATTTTGCTTCACTTTCGTACAGTAGGAGGAAGCAGTGATGCATTTTTTATTTTTATATCCAATTGATGCTTCATACCTTGACAGCCTTCAGGACTGTGACTCCCTGGAACATCTCACTGGGGGAGTGCGGGGATGGTCGCCCCCTGTAGCCGTCACCTTTCAGTGCAGCTGTCTGGGAAACAAGCCCAACATCAACACACACATAACGGAAAACACACAGACGCGGGAACACAAACAGACGTCAGAACACTTTTGTGAGCAGCTTTAGGTGACTCACGTTGGAGAGGCGCTGCAGCTCCATGCACTCGTCATCACTGATCACCCCATCCAGCAGCACACGCTGAGAACCGTTCAGCTGCTCGGACATCATGGTCACCTTGATGTTGTCGTACTTCAAAGCACCATCTGCAGGATTTAGGTCACAAGCAAAGACACAAGACGTTACTCAGAGGTCTGATTCTGCCAAACACTTTGATTTAACTTAAAAGTTTTAAGAGTAAATGATGCTGCTGTTAAACCATCACCTTCCTGCGGTGCAATGATCTTGGTAATATCTGAAGAATCCTTCTTCTTCTCCTCAACCAGCGTCTCGATCTCCTTCATTAGGTTTCCTATCTCCTCTGTGATCCTCGCTGCAGTTTCTCTGTCGGCCCTGAGACGAATGGAGAGATGATAGATCAACCAAGGCCAATTAGTAAATGAACACTGAACCTGCACCAAATCTTACTTCTGTTTATCTCTCAGTTTCTTCGGCATGACGTCTTCAGGAGTCCATGTGTCCTTAAAACAAAGAAAAGGACAGGGAATCCACACGTCAAACACTACAGTGATTTACTGTTTAGTACAGCATTAATGGGGCTAAATGTGATACTCACTGGGTCTACAAAGGTGATCCCAAAGGCTTCATATCCAAAGTAGAGCAGCTCTTTCTCCAGGAGGGACTGCCTGATGTGCTGTTTCACCACCTGGGAATAACAATTTACAGGCTGTAACACAGCTCCTGAACTTGTACATCACCCGTATGAAGACTACACACCATGCACTAGACTACACTAATCATACCACTGATTCAGAAGTAGTTTAGGGGCTTCTCTCAGCTCAGCCAACCCTCTGACTGACATGTGTCTGGTGATGTAAATGGTAAATGGAGTACATTAATATAGCGCTTTATTTACCTTAGCTAGGTCCCAAAGTGCTTTACAAAACAACTTATTCACACGCACACTCACACACCAATGGCTACCGAGCTGCCATGCAAGGTGCTAGCCACCATAGGGTTCAGCGTCTTGCCCAAGGACACTTCGACATGTGGACAGGAGGAGCCGGGGATCAAACCCGCAACCTTACGATTCATAGGTGACTCACTCTACCACCTGAGCCACACCTGCATGCGACCTAATGAAACAAATTTAAAACAGCTCCTCGTCAAGTCGTTAGAAATTGGTCACATTTTATTTTTAATAATTTAACCAAAACAACACACAGATGATGTGTTTACTTTTTTTTAATAGCAGTTATCTCAATATCACAACTTAATTACTTTGTTTTTGTTATTTTCTTGGAAAGTAAACTGATTCATCACAAAACAACTTTTGTTTTCTCAAAAATGACCTTTGTTTTCTTAAGATCACAGGATAAATAAGGAGAACTAGTAGTTTATGAATGTAGCTGCAGATCTAAGTGTGCACATAGCCCTGTAACAGGCTATTGGTGAACCACTTTGACGCTGTGTCTGGAAATTACTCTGTAGTTTTCTTAAGACAGCAAAATAAATTAATCTGTTATCACAACAAAATGAGTTTCTCCATATAAAAAAAATCAACTCAAGATCTTGCGATTGCTTAAATCTGCCATGCATTAAAAATTTAGCAGCAGAATGGTGTATACAAGACCAGGAAGGTCGAATCAAGTGCAACTATGTGGCTTACTGATGTTCTGATGTTGTATAATTGGCCCTCTCCTGTATATTTTACTACATTTCTATTTGCTTTTATAATTAATTTTCAACAGGTTTTAAAATTGTACAAACAATAGCAAGCCATGAGATGAAATAGGAAATAAATATGACACATATATAATTACATTTATCTTTGCCTGTGACAGATGAACAAAAAAAAAATCAGTCTGTGTAGAAAATAACATGTTTCCCAAGGTCAAAACACGCAGGGACAAACATCACAGAAAAATTAATTTTAGAGAGGGTGTTTCAAAAATATAGGTGGAAAAAAGCATCATAAGAAAAATGAACATCTCTGACCTCTTTCCAGAATAACTACATGCCATCACATGACCAGAAGAGGTGGGTAAAGGTACTTTCTGCAGCTTAGTTTTTTTTCTAAGAGAGGTTTGAAGTTGTTCGGGAACATTTTCTGGAGGTGAGTGGGAGCAAGTCTCAAGACAAAATGTAAAATCCAATCTTAAAGACAAAACATTGCCCTGAGACCACACTCCAACAAAGAAGCACCAGCTGAACAATGTGAATACATATACATCTCAGTGAGTTTTACTTTCAGGGAGATTTTCACTCTTTTGTCCAAAGTCCACCACTTCCTTCAAGCATTTATAAAACAGAGCACAGGCGAGAATGTGAGTGTAGCTGTGAAAGGCAGAAAGCTTCACCCCGGGAAATAATCACTTAGTCATTAGTATTGATCGATAAGTCTAATAACCCACTATAAATAGTGTATTATATGGACATTTAGTGCCTGGGGCAGTTAAAAATCTTACTTACTGCTTCTTTAAAAAGCAGCAAACGCTTCTGTGCTTCAGATTACCATCAGAGAGGTTTTTAATGTCCTTTGTGCCCTCGAGTACGGCCGAGTGCTAATGGAGGCCATTTTTCTGCCAGCCACACGCTGTGCAGGCTGATTTACTGCTAATCGTTATGGACTGAGATAACAAACTGCTCAAAATGAGTGCACTCACTGTGAGGTGCTTTGGACAAAAGCCATCGCTAAATATAGTATAACTGTACCTGTCTGGCTGATATGGGTCGTGCTTTATCCTCACCCAGCACGGCAGAATAATAATTCAGGTTCTGGTTCATCACCTCGTCATCAGGGTGGAACAACAGGTAGGTTTTAGCGCACTCTATGGCCTGCTCGTATTTCTCACCTGGGGAGAGGGGACAGGAGGGTCAGATTTTAGTACGGGAGCGCAATGGATCAAAACATCACTGCATTAAGTGATCATCCCTGTAATTTCAAAGTCAAAAAGCCCACTAGCATTTCAGTGGGCAGAACCCCTTAATTTCATAACAGAGAGTTTATTGTGAAATATTTTCTGACACACAATATGGAGCAACAGCTTGATGGAAATAAGAATAACAAACCAAACCGCTGCAAACCACAGGTGGCCGAGACACAACATCCTGCTTTTGAAGTCAACCGTAACTGGCTGCTTTGTGGACGTCTTTTTGGACCTTGCCACTGGGGTCACCAAAGTCAAAAATGTTCAAACTTTAGTGGTTTAGCATGTCACTCCATGAGCTACAGGATTTTCTTCTTAACTTAAATAAACACTAATAAAAACAACCTCTTTTCTTATTTATTTTAATATCTGATTGATTTTCTATAATAACAGTTCTCTTAAGGATTAGTAAATGGAGCCACATACATGCAGAGGTTGATAGCTGTAATACTGAGAGGCCAAAAGAAAATATTTTAGGCATATTTGACCTATTATGAAGAGGTTGTGAAAGTTTTCTTTGGCAGTCCTAATGACACTACTGAGCTGCCATGATGTAGTCTAACTCACTATGTATAGCTTCCACATTCATCCATTCATATGACTCAATTGGGATATTGGGCTGGAGCCTATCCTGACTGGGCGAGGGTCCGGGTGCACCCTGGACAAGTCACCGATCTGCCCATCCACGGTCACACTTACTCCCATGGTCAGTTTAGAGTAAATAAATCACCTAACAAGCGTGTCTTTGGACTGTGGGGGAAATCAAGGTACCCAGAGAAAAACCTACACACTGAGATTGAACCCAGAACCTTCTTGATGTGAGGCGACAGTGCTAACCACTGCACCACCACAAAGTACACCCACACCAGCCCCAAGCTTCCACATGCTGAAAATGATGTCAGAACAAATCAGCCAATCAGAATAATCCCCCCAATTTTCTAACTACTTTCACATCCTATGGCATATTTAAAATAGAAACCTCCATGAAATTCTGACTTTCAGAGATGGATATCTTAGTTGTGTGCATTATTTATTTTTATACATTCACATAAATTGAGTCATGAACTACATTCCAAACTGTATTTTGACCATGGGTTTTCTATTGCTTTAATAGATAAACCAGTTTTTGCTCTTAAAAAGGTATCTGTACTGCAAGCGACTTCATTAAAAAGAAGAAGAAGAACCTTGTATATTCCCCACATTTATCTGACTGTATATTTAGGTCTTGATTGAATTTTACTATATTGTTAGGAGCAATAGACACAACACAGACACTGAGAAGGGTTGTGAGACTCACTGTTGTAGTAGGAGAACTGCAGGTAGTTGAAGTGTGAAGGCAGGAAGTCCTCAAAGGGCTTGTCCCTACCAGCGGTGGAGGCCAGCTCCACAGAGCAGTGCTGCTTACAGTTGAGTACCTGCATGTAGTGGTCTGGCACACACAATCACAATTACACAGTCTGTGCAAGTACTGTACAAATATCTCCTGTGATGATATTGTAACAAACATCCGGCCTCACCAGTCATGGTCTGGAACAGGTCTGCACTGTACTCCATGTAGTTGTATCCATCGTAGTCGTAGGCTCCCTCACACAGAGCTCTGCACTCCTGATCTGCTGTGAAGTACTCATCTACAGCCGTTTCAAAGTGTTGAGCTGCCAGGCCGAACGAGTCGTCGCTGTAGTAGCTCTTCCCCAAAAGAAACTCAGCCTGAGGACGGAGTGTGTGTCACAGTAGAGTTTGAATCCAGTTAGTCAGGTAGGCAGGAGTTCAAATCTTTCTGTTTGGTCTGTTATAGCTGAGAATGCATCATGTGGTAAAATGCCAACTCCAAGCTACTGAAATGTGAACTAAATAAATAAGATTTGTAGCTGGTTATTAGCAGAGATAACAAAACTGGCAGGAACCTCAAACAGTGAAATTTGTTCTCACCATATGTGTCCTGGCCTCCAGATCTTTGAAGTCCCCCTCCTGTACTCCTGCCATCATCCTGTAGTAGTCCAGGTTCTGTCTCATCTCTATGTGATCTGGGTTAGCCTGGAAGAACGTGTTGGCAGCTGCCACCGCCTTGTCCAGCTTTTTGATCTGAAAAACCACAGAGACGTTCAGTTTCTGTTATGTAATCTGCCTGGAAAAAAACCCTCCAGACTCAGAATCAGGAAAAACTGATTCTGAAACAGGACTGTGTCAAGGTATTTTAAATTTGCCTCTTTACATGTGACTCTCATCCAAAGACCATATATAGAAATGGATCAAGCAAGTAAGACCAACGCAAACTTGCCAAAAAAGTGCAATTCTCACGACAGCCACTAGAGGCTTTCTCCAAAAAAAATGTTCAAAAGATGTTCAAAAAGAGGACTGTTTCGGGGTGTGGTTTTGCTTGATTGACAGGTCTGCTCTCCAGTGAAGTCAAATCTCATCCACATTGGGGACTGATCTTGGGTTCAAGGGTTAGACCCGCCTCCTCACTTCTCCCTTCAATTACAAATATGGTCACATCTGTTTCCAAACAACCAACATGGCAACCTTCAAATTCCAATCTCCTGGCTTCAAAACACCAGTCCACAACCAATGGGTGACATCACTTTAGCATTGTCCATTTCTATATACAGTCTACATGCTCTCAACTGGATTTATTCTACCTATATGTTAAAGCAGGTATAATTTTTTTTTAAATGTACATTAACAAATCACAGAGCAACCCTTCATAACTCAATTACCTCAGTTACTAAACAGAAAATGGCAGTGAAGAGATGAAAATTGAGAAGTTACACCAAGTTTTTATTCTGTCTGGGTATCTTCCTCCTTCTCTGAAGACCTATTGGGACCTGTCTGCAGCCCATGGATGCACTGACTTGGTATAAATAGATACATATCACAGGAATTAAATAAAACTGCTGTAAACTGTTGTATCTGAGATTTATATGGCAGATTAAAATTCTGCAGCAGCTTTTTTCATGGTGCCTTCAAGTTCTGTAGGAGAGTCTCACTTTCCACTGCACACAAGACATAATAAAATTTAAAACAGTTCAGTTAAATTCCCATGTGAAAATATTACAGATGAAACAACTGCCTGCGTTGTCCTGTATTATTTTACTGATAAAACTTTCGGGATGTGCGAGCATTTGAAAGCAGCACTTTGGGCCTTTAAACCGCACATTTCCCCACTGTCTACGTCCTAACGTCAGACTCCACAGAAGCTGACTCCACCTTAAGACGTGGCACGGCGTTCATGGGTTTGGGGGGTTGGGACATTTACAGTATCAGCAGCTCCACATCAGCTCAAAGTGGAAACTTCAGTGAGATCAATGAAAAGTTAGTAAGTAAAAGTTTCCATGTTGTTCTGCATTAGTCTGCAGCTACACCACAACAACAAGAACCTGCAGAGTTTGTGTCATGCATCCACAACACAGCACTGATTGCAACCTCCAGCTTCACACATGCAGCCCACAGCCTGGGTATCTACCTTAAAATAGGCCACTTGTAGGTAATTGTATGGGGTCCTCTTCTTGAACTCCAGCTCCACGTCCTCACCGACTTGATGCATAGTTGGAGAACCGAGTTTCTCAGTTTCACAAGAGTTTACACAGTCCGCCCGCTTCAGGATTTTCTGGAAGAAGCCCAGGTCCTCCACGGAGCCGGCCCCTGGAATGGGAACTCCCAGGCCGGCTATAGGCTCGCCAAAAGCGGTCTGGTTGGCGCAGCTCAGCCGGCACTGAGCCTTTACTTTACGGACGGTAGCTTTGTTCCTGAGCGCCTTCTCCATGTTCAGGATGACCGTCAGCCAGTCCCCCTTGTAGTAGGCTTCCACCGCCGTGTCGAAGAGGTAATCATAAGGCTCCAAAACCACATTAGAGTCCCTCACATCAGAGTCGGACGCGCACAAAGGTGTAATAACGCAGAGAAGTGTGAGCAGATAACGGAGCTCCATGGTGGGGCTCAGTCTGCAGCCTGGACCTGAGACAGTACCGGCAGAGAGAGGAGGTGTCACTGCTTCTCTCTCCGGCTGGAACTTGTCTGGAGGTGGGGTTTGAACAGTTGAGCCCCCCGGTAACACCCCCATCCTTTTATCCTTCATACACATGGAGCAGTCATTGTAATGAGGCCTTACAGTTGAATTTATGTGGAGTATAATTATAACATTTTTGGTGAACTAAAATTACTTTAAAGTTTCTGGAGGACCTCCAAGTCAAAAAGGCCTAAGCAACATCTTAAATGGCAGAAAGTTGTTGTAGTGGCCCTGATCACCCCCACTACACATGGCAGATTTATTATTTCCTCAGGCAACTCCAGGTATGGCAACAAAGGGAATAAATGCAACAATGTTGATCATGATTGATTAAAGCAAAAATACTACCTGACCTTATGATACTGTACTTCCTCAAATAGTGCATCCTCTATGGAGGCCTGCTTGTATTAGAGGCCAGTCTTTATTTGTGGCATCAGTTATAGAAAGGATTTTGAGGCTTCAAACTGGATCAGGAGTGAAGTCTAACAAAATGTTAAAGTAACTGCTGTTAACACAAAACTATCTGTAATTTTGTCAAATTAAAAGCTAGTGCTTCACTGGACAGAAACTCTTCATTTCTTAACAGGGCTTTAATTGTGAAACATTTGTGAGCACGTTGAATTTACTCACTCAAACACAGCAGAAATGTACATTATACTATACCTGGCATGCACATTACATGGCAGGCATCAGGAGTTTATCCACCCTCCTTTTTACCTTAACCTAACAAATAATTTTGGCAGATTTGTGTTCTCAAGTGCTTCGAATGTGCCAAAAACAGACCTAAAAAATGAAAAGGTGCATTTTACAAACAGATCGCCCCAAGTAACTTATTCAGATAATACATTTTAATTAAACTGTAACACATAACAGATCTGTTATGTGTTAAAGTATAATTAGAATCCATTCCTCTGAACTAACCAGAAATATTTTAGGATTCTTCTTTGTTGTAATTAAGACAACCCACAGATTGCCCAATCATTTGTGGGAAGGGGAAAAAAGTGTTGCTCCACCACTTGCCCCAGAACAACGTCAGCTGTCTTTGTCATAGAGTCTCTCAGTGTGTAAGACTCTACTGGACAGATTATCTTTCCAAAACTATTACAGTATTCGGGGATTTGATTGTGGTAGAGTAATCTATAACACACTGCTCTCTCATAGCTGCTTATTTAGGTGGAGACTGAAGAGTCGAGCAAGTAAGAATCAAAATAAGGGTTATCCGGATCCTCCAAATGTCACTGTTTTTGTCTGTGTTTCATTATTTCTCCTTGTTAGCATTTGATTGAAGTTGACTGAATTTTTGATTAAAATAGAAGGTATTATCAAATATGTTGATATAGCCTACATTTTAAATTGTGTTAAAAATAGTAGCCAAGTTGTGTAGTTAATTGTAAATAAAAACAACTAAGAGTACTGGTAGTATTTTGCTGCTGTGTGAACAACAATAGATGATAATGAGTAAACAGCTTCAACTGCAGTCACATTTACTCAGAAAAGTTTTGCAAGTGCGCGCGCGCTA
>OOFC01020613.1:0-11109 GCA_900323345.1 Pseudochromis fuscus
ACGTCCCACATCAAGATAATGATCAAATTGTCTCTACCTGTCATCGAAGCTCTCACATCTGTCTCTCTCTTTGCTCTCACCTCGTCTCTCCAGCTCTTTCCCTCTGGTTCTGTCTGTCTTCCCACACATGCTCCGTCCACACAGCTGTTGCCCTGTCTCCGTCACTCTTTCATCTACCCACTTTTTCATTAATGCTTTTTAAACCCTTCTCCCTCTCTCTTTTTCTCTTTCCTGTCTCCTGCTCTCAGGTGGAACATCCTGGGCCTGCAGGGGGCGTTGCTGAGTCACTTCGTGGAGCCTCTGTACCTGCACAGCGTGACCATCGGCAGCTTGCGCCACACGGGCCATCTGGGCCGAGTTCTGAACCAGCGACAAGAGCGCCTGGGCCCGCTGCCCGCCACATACAGACGCAACCAGCCCCTGCTCAGTGGTACGACTCCAACGCACACCGCCAACCTAACTCTGGACAGTTACGGAAAAATGCACTTAAAGTCCACCTGAAAAGAAAAATGCCTTTTTAATCCTTTTAAATCCAAACTTACTGAACAGTGTTAGCCAAAAAAATTACAAAAAAGACTTATTTATTCATTTGTATCATGTTACTTTTATTATCTTGCCCAGAGCCATTTCAACCAATAGAGTCAATGCATCCACCTGTCAATCTGCTGTCTGCTGTTAGCAGCACAGTTCAGTAGTTTGTTGGACAGTATCATTAGTTCATACGTAGAACTTTACCATAACATACACGGTTACCTAGCAATGTTAGCTAGTTAACTGTGGTGTTTCATTGTGTTTCAATGGTCCTATCAAATTGCCCCAAATGATCTGTCCCACCTACATGTCCTGTTTTTGCCTGAAATATGTCAGGATACAGAAGTTAGATTCTCAAAAAGTTGTTTCAGGTGGACTTTAAACAAAAATTCACTCCAAAAAGTTTTCACATCAGAATGTGACAAAGTGGAATTTGTTGGGTTCCTTGTGTTACAGTTTAGATTTTTCTGGACTGAGATAGAGTTTATCTTGAAGTTTCTTTATCTATCTTTCATACCGACTTATCCAATCAGCTCATGGGGTTCATAAAAAGCTTTAAGCTTCACAAATTGATTTGACTTTTATGAGCCAATGGTGACACTAGCATTATTATCAATTTTCAATAAAAATTACATACACCTAAAACCTCGCTGAAGAACTTGACCACTTGTAGCACTATGCAGTGTTTTTTTCCACTGACCTACAGGTGGCAGTAATGTACCAGTGAAGGCGGTAAGCAGTTGATGCTGGTTGTCCACCACTGAGGCTTTAAAAATGTAAAAGATAAATAAATAAAACAAGGAAACAGATTTAGAGTTAACCATGATGACTTGCTTGCAGTTAGATGATTCGGCCAGTGGGGATCTCTAATGCAGTTAGCAAAATGTCGGCTCCGGCTTGTTTCAGTCGGGTTTGCATATTTAAAATGGAAAAATGATGAATTTTTGTTTGTTTGTTTATTATAAAACTCAACTTGTGTCATGGATCTTAACAGTGAAGATGGAGAATGCAGAGTTAGTTTGACCTATAGAGCTACAAAAGCCTCATTAGTGGGACATTTTAGTTTATAAATGAACCAGAATTGTGTTTTAAGTTAAGTAAAATCAAGGATCAGTCCAGGATTTATGTTTGGGGTTTTTTGGGTTTTTTTTATGTTAGTAGTTAGAAAACAAGCAGTAGCCTCAAGCCTCTTCAGTCGGACCTGTACGGACCTGCCCAGATTATTTCTGAACTTTTCCATTTACTCTTGTTAAGTTACCGACTGTGCTTTCCATTGTCACTCTGCCTTTAGATAGTGACATACTCTCAGGTCCTGGGTTTCATGTGTGCATTGCTGCTATAAATTTTCAGACATTTCTTTTAATAACAACAGATCACACATATGTAACACACCATCCCGCCACACACACACTTAACAGACTTGTGTACCGCTGCCTCTCTGCGCTTACGTTGTGCCAGCCAGACAAGCAACAACTAAGAAGCTGTCTGGCACGTCTGCTTCCAGGCCTCCGCCGAGACCCGAGGCTTCCGTTTGTAGTGAAGATGAATGCTGGAAGGGGATCTGAATGACACCCAGCTTGTAGGAACTGCATCAGCCATCATTTCAGATCTAGGCCAGTCGACGACAGACACGCGGAGATGTAGGGCGCGTTGGGTTGCAGGGGATCATTGATAAGAACAAAGACGGTGACGATCACATACAGGGAAACGCATTAAATCGTGTCAGATGCTACACTGTGGATACATCACACTTTGGTACTTTCGCCACAGGTTACGTCAGGTGTTTGGGTTTACGTCCTGAAGGGCACAGGGCCTCTCGGGGTAACTGGGCGCCACGAGGATGAATATTGTGCGAGGCCTGTCCTCATCAAGATTGATAATTGTGCTGATTTGTCCTCTGGTGATGAGAGCCGGGGTGAATTTATCACCGAATCCTCCGACCACGGCGTCAGCGAGCATTTCTCATGATTTGTTCAATGGCTTTTTAAATGCAGCCATTTGACTTGTCTGGAATGAAGTTCTCGCTTTTAAATATTACACGCTGCACTTAATATTTGGAGAACCGTGGTCAGGTATGATCCATGTGTTCATCATTCACACTTAGGTCTAATATTAAACTTTTCATTAGAACTATAATAACAGTAAGTACACAGTTTGTTTAATGACTGTACAGTTTTTCTCCCCTGCAGGTTGATGCTGCAGAACGTCCTTTACGCTGTTTCTTGAGGTCTCCTGCAAAATGCTCTGCCCTCCCGTCCAACGTGATTCACAATGACTGTGTGTTTTCTGTGTGTGTGTGTGTGTGTGTGTGTGGACCTGTCAGATCTTTGCACCCGCAGTACTTTGAGTAGCAACAGTCTATTGAAGGGTAGAAGGGTGAAGGAAGGAAAGGAGGGAGATGGACAGACGGTGGAGATGGCCCTACACCAAATCAATGTAATCACAGCCCTTATCGGACAGCCATTCAGTCTGAGGGAGCTCGGACAGAGGGAGAGAGAGGGAGGGAGACAGGCTGAGGGGAGGAGAGAGACAGCAAGGCAGGAATGGAAAAAAGAAAGACAGAGGTTCACTTGCATTCAGATGTCTGCACGTGTACCCCCCCACCCCCCTGTCTCCGCCGTCGTCTCATCTCCTCCGCTGTCCTTTCATTGGCTCTGATGAGCTCCCCGGCTATTGTGAGTCCAGGGTTATTTAAAAGCAACACCCCCAGAGGAAATTCCCGGGATCGCAGGGGCCCGGCTCTTATCGCGCGCAGCCAAAGCAGCTCCACCTGAACCCCGAGGGCCAAACACATCGATGGACTGACTCGTCCTTCACTCTCGTCCTGCTGTTCAGCGAGCAGAAACTGTGGCGGAGCTTTGTTGTTTTGGGATAAGAGGAACAGCAGTAGATAAAGGAAACATTAATAATGATCATTCACCACTTTCGGAGGTTCGCAGTCGGCTGAGTACACATGCCTGTTTTACAGCTACATCTCGCTTTGCCTCCAGTTTATGATTCCTCCTCAGTCTGTGGTCTGATATGTGTGTAGTTTAATGAGGTTTTAAGGGTGAACATCATTAGGAAGGTCACTTAAAAAATGTAAATGAATTATTCATTAAATGTTACCATCAATAAGTAATCACTCGGCCGTCGCATTACTTATTAGAGTTACTTTCAGTACTAGCACAGCTCCATTAAGTAACAATCCTTTACTCTCACATATCAAATATTCTACCCACACCATAAAACTACTGTCACTGTTCATTTTATTTGATCTAATGCAGTTAAATTCTACAGAATCTGAACATCACAAGTTATATGGTTTTAGTCATAGTTCAAGGTTTTGTTGCACTGTATTGATAATCATGATACAGTCATACTTTTGTCCTGGTAGGCATGTCAGCATTTATCAAACATAATAGTTTCCCGTTAAGTTTTGGTTCATTTCTATGTGATTATGTGTGAATGTAGCTTTAACTTTTGGTAAGTAGGTAACCTGAGGCAGTCATAGGTTGCTTTAAATTTCCTCAAGAAGTGTGGACATTCACACTTTTGTTGGTTCTTTTAGAGCACAGTCTGAACACTGACATTATCTGGTTTTCTAGGAGTTTGGTATTTGAACGTCACCATGTTTGTTGTTTGGAGCCAGAAGTGACCATATTTGGATGTGAAGGGAGGAGTCTGACCCTTGAACCTGAGGTCACTGCCTAATGACTGTGAGACTTGATGTTATACTATACAAGGGTTGCAAAGGGGCAGAAAATTACTGGTAAATTTCCGGAAACTTTCCATGGGAAGTTAAGCTGGGGAATTTTGGAAATGTTCCAAATTGGAAACTTTCTATGGGAATTTATGGGAATTTATGGAAATTATTGGGAATTTATGGGAATTAACTAGAAATTGGAGGTAATTTAAGCAAACTGTATCATATACAAATAACAAAAGCTTATAAAAACACTTGTGCAATGGCATGAACAGAAATATATTTGGCTAAACAACTGGGATTGTCTTCAAAATATTTTACAATTGATATAATTCTTGTCTGGTTACAGAAAACCATCTTGCAGGAGTCAGAAGAAACAGCATCACATGTGAGGGAGCTATAATAAGCTAACCTCTTAAATGGTCAATGAAATGAAAACTAGCTTACATTTAGCACCTAACTTACCAGCTAGCTAGTGACTGTATGAATACATTTTTTATTTAATTTAGTTAAACAGTAGATCAAATATACTTACCCCATAATATTATTTAAAAAAAAAAAAACTTACTTGACTTTATATAATCCACAGGCTCAACTGTGTGGCTTCAATAGTTTTGTGCTTTGGGCTCAAAAGTGTGGCCTCAAGGGTTTAAGCAATTATCTGTGCATGTGATGGAGGAGTGCACAGTGCATGCAGGGGGTGTGGCATCAAATGATTGAGGAGTGTACTTGCATTAAATTTAGTTGTTTTAGCCGAGACTATGCTACAATATATTTTCCTCAACTATATTTAAGTTCCCTGTACCCTGTTCCCTGTACCCTTCAATTTTGTAATTTCTGTTTTATTCCCATAAATTCCCGTTAATTCCCATGGTCATGGTGACGTCCAAATGGCAAACTCGAAATACTAGTCCTCAAACCAATGGGTGACTACACACAGTCCATTTGTTTCCATACTTGTTGCCTTGCTGCTCCACCGTCATGACGAACTCATCAGTAAACCGTGCAGTACTACAGTCACGTAGGACAGATGCATTGTGTACACATGAACACACGGCAGCCTTAGATATCCAGCCGCTGGTATGTGTACCGTACAGTTATGAATCCCATAACCAAAGGCTCTAATTCTGCCTCTTTCATGTCTGCCAAACACTTCCCAGAAGAGAAATTGATCAAGTCTTCAATGAAGGAAAAATCAAATTGGCTATTACAGAAACAGAGGAGTCAAACCCATTGAAGGGATGAAATGAGCCATGAATGGAGCGAGAGGAAAGGGAAAAAGGCAGGATGGATAGGAGGGTCTTTTGTTCAAAGAGGTGCGTGTGCACAAGAGAGAAGAGATGGGTAATAAGAGACTTGGAGGATTGTTACTGTGGCAGGCAATTCATTCCAGTTCCAAGGAGCAACAGAAAAGAAGAGGTGAGATCGGTGAATGGAAGAGTGAAGCCGGGAGAGCGGGGAGATGATCTGCAGGCATGTATTGTGGTATTGTAGATCAGGTATTGTATTATAACAAGCTGTCTGTCAGACGATGAGATCAGAGGCAACTGTTGTTCACCCTTCACAGACAATCTGCCTGCGGATTTTCTATGAAGGTACCTTGATATAATAAATAACTTGGTTGGAAATTATGGTGAAATCCAAGGCAGCAGTTTCTTTCTAAAGACAGTTTTACAGATTTAAAGTGGATATATTGATCAAGCAGTGCTTATTAGATACAAGCGAGACAGTCGTGTTAGCTGTCTGGGTAACCAAATACACCTGATTGGTTGCTGCTCCTTGTTGTAGTGATGTGGCAGCCATATTGGGACAGGAATCCTAATGAGATTTTCCTGATATTTGGTTTAGAAATGTCAGATATTGGTGAATGATTACAACAAAAGCTGTGTATACAAAATATGACAGTAACATCATGTGAACAGTGCTGCTAGGCAACAGCAACATGGACACCAAGACTCCTGCTGATGTTAAAGTTGCTGTCGGTATGTAGGAGCCACAAAGCTCTCAATTTATCAAGATGGTGAGTGGGTAACATAAGTTCACCTTTGGTTGTTTCATGTGTTTCAGGTGATTGTTGCCGCAGCAACATTAGGACCTGCACAATTATTACGTAACTCGCCACAAGAGCACCAGATTGTGTAAACAGCTGAAAGAGAGCAGAGGGCAAAATGATGACATGTACGGACGGTTCACACTGTTTCTGGTGAGCACAGGGTAAGATGAGTGAGATTAAACACAAGAAAAGTGGTGGCTTTTTCTGTTACGTCCTCATCGGGGACACTACGCAAAAAATAAGTGGTCACATGGGTCTCAGACCACCTCCATGTGGTTTGAGTGATCGGATCTCAATGCGTTTTGGTGGTCGCTTACACTTGAGCTTAACGCTGTCCACTTGTGATCAGATCACCTGATCACCAATCGAAAAACCAAGTGTCCCCATAATGCTGGGAATGTAAAACCACAATGAAAAGATGAAGGTGAAGGATATCAGCATTTTCTCAGGGAGAGAAAAGGTCCATACTTCTAAAATTCAGATATATCATAATGTCCCATCGACCACAAAATTTACTTCCATGGCCTCTGAAATTTCTGGGCTTTCAGAAAAATTGCGCTTCTAAGGAGGCAGTTCTGTGCCATATACTTCTATATGTAATACACTCTGTACTGCAGTGTAAAATTACTTCAGTTTTATATAATGTTTATGGTTCTTTAAAAAACAGGATTTGAGTAAACAAGATGTAATTACACCAATAGAGATCAAACTTCACAACTTTATGTTTGACTATTATTTAAAAAACAAAACACATATACAGTTGCAGTATTTGTATAGTTAAGTATTTGTTCAGTTGATAGTTACTAAAATTCAGCACCTTTGAAACAGTAAAACAATTTGTATGCTGTGTTGCTTTGTTTTAGCAAGTCTTTCATTAGAAGATTAAAGTGATACAATGTATGTATTTCATTATTTTGCGTATTTCACCGTCCAGAACTGAGCTATGGTATGGCAGTAGAAGAGATACATTCTCACAAGCCTGATTTAGTACCTCTGTATGTATCTTAACACTCTGAAATAACCATAATACAACACCACTACGGGACGGAGCGGGTCGCCTGTGAATCGTAAGGTTGTGGGTTCGATCCCTGGCTCCTCCTGTCCACATGTCAAAGTGTCCTTGGGCAAGACACTGAACCCTAAGTTGCTCCCAATGGTGGCTAGCGCCTTGCATGGCAGCTCGGCAGCCATTGGTGTGTGAGTGTGTGTGTGAATGGGTGAATGAGGCGCCATGTAAAGCACTTTGGGACCTAGCTTAGGTCCTGAAAGCGTTATATAAATGTACTCCATTTGCCATTTTCGAAAAGCGCTATATAAATGTACTCCATTTGCCATTTTCCCATACTATAGTTAAAGCTAATAACTAGCTTCCAGTTTCTACTTCAGCCAAAACAACAAAACTCTAAATTTACTTTTCCCATCTTAAATATTGCTACAATGATCCTCTGGAAAACCAAAACTTGGATTTGTTTGCTTTTAGCAGAAATTGAAGAAACAATATGTTAATATGAGCAGAGGTGTTGGTTAGCAAGTTACCTACAGCACCAAGCTAGCTGTATACTTTCTGTACAAACATTCAAAATTGTTTTATAGATATTCACAAAAACCCTTTACAGCTGTTTTTACCTGTGGGACAGCAGTTATCAATTGCTAACACAGGAGCTCAATAAATGGCCATTATGGCTGGAAACTTTTAGCAGGTCTGTGTCCCTCGTGAATCAACAGGCCGTTCAACTGGCCATGAATCAAAGCATCTCCGTTTTACTTACCCAAAATGCACTGGGCTCCTATGAAACACCCACGCCGGCCTCTCGAGGACATTTTTGCCCTGAGCCCTCATTTGTTTCTCACACCGCTGTCAGCTCGGTTTCCGCCACAGGCCCAGCAACCTCAGCCAACACCTGTGCTCTCAATGCAGACAGCTAATTCTCTCCATGATACCCAATGTGACCGCCGCTCACCTCCGCGTCCCCTCTACCGCCGCCTCCCTTTCTCTTTCCTCCACCGATCGCTGTGTGTGCTCTGCTGGCGAGGCTAATTATTTCAGAGAGGAAGGTAGAGAGGGCAGAGCGGAGAGAGACAGTCCGGTTGATCTCTGTGACTGGAGATAATATTTACAGCGCTTATAGCCAGCAACACTCAAACACTGTTAACTGCAGGGACGCAAGAGCTGACAAGCACTCGTACAAAGGCGGGAACACACTGCTTACGTGCTTCATAGCCCTCCCTTTCCAGGCCTTTCTCTCTCTGAGGGTGTATCAAAGCTTCACATAAACAGCCGTGCAGTTTCAGGCTCGGGTTGACTGCAGCCGCTGCAAAACTTTATGTCTGCCATCAGCCTCAGGGACGCAGCGAGGCAAGGGTGAAGGAAGGTTAAACGAAACAACAAAGTGGAGGTTTGTGAGGGAAAAAACACACAGTTGCAAATTTTTCCTCCCATGTGTGTTACATTTTGAAACACTTGTAAGAAATGTTGTTGTTTTTCCACAGTCAAGATAATTTGGCACACCTGTAGGGCAACTACTCGAATGTTACAGAGGTTAAACACAACCTGAAGTCTTTCTCTCCCTCTCTCCCCATAGGGCTGAGCAGTGCCGAGTATCAACAGCCGGGGAAGGCCTCGTGCGTGAGTGTTAACTGGACACTGGGTGATGCACAGTTGGAGGTGGTCAACACCGCTACGGGACGGAGGCGGGACTCAGGGACGCCCTCGCGCCTCTGCAAGCACGCCCTGTTCACCCGCTGGAACAGACTGTACCGCAAGGTGAGGTCACACATCACACCGTAGACTAGAAACGGACGAAACAACTAAAAAATGAGGCCAATGTGGAAGTGAAAAAAGTGCAATACCACCAATGACCACTAGAGGCTGCCTCCAAAAAAACTCCAATTGAATTTAAAATTTGTCATTTTCAATCATGAAATACTCAGTCAATATTTTTTTTCTACATCAGTCATTCTGATGTCATCAGTTAAAGTCAAAGTCAAAGTCAGTGATCTGGTCCATCTGAAAATCATTTCATCATTAAGTCGATAGTAGGCTTCAAAAAGAGGAAGCTTTAAGAGCTTGGTTCGTTTGCTTCACAGTTAGATCAGCTCTGAACTAGTCTCATACACACTGGTCAGCCTCCTCACAATCAGGGGTCAGACCCGCCTCCTCACTCCTCCCTTCATATCCAAATATGGTCACTTCTGGCTCCAAAAAAAACAACATGACGTTATTCAAATACTAACATCCTGGCTTCAAAATGTGAGTGATGTTAGCTTCATTCATTCATTATACAGTCTGCATCACATACAGCTTAAAATTTGGTTTCATGCCTTCACTGAAGCAACATGTTGCCTTATAGATATCTGCAAAACATTCAACAATGTAAATGTTCCCCATCAGATGCAGGTTAATCATTAGTGCACAGTGCAGTGTTTGCAGTTGTGCTTTTTTTTAGTCTCAGTTTAGCTACAGAAACAAAGTTGAGATAATTAACACCATAACATAAAGTGATAGCAATAACGTTAATTGCATTTCAACTTAGGTGCTTTTCTGTGCATTTTCAATGTGCACATAAAAACAGCTAAATACAAACAAACAAACAAACCCTAAAATAACAGAAGTAACTGACTGTGATGGAAATAGGTTCAGCAAATAAACACAGTAGTCATGTGAATGAAATGTCACTCACAGCATCAGACAAGTGAAGGGTGCAACATTTATTGAGATAATACAATAAAACAAACATCTACTAGATAGGAAATGTATCAAGAGCTGACCCTTACAACTAGATTTCCTCATTGTAACCACTTCTTATCTTAATGAACCAACTCTTAATATTCACATGACAGCCGTGGATGGAAATGTGCATTTTATTTTCCATATTTCCTACAAAATGTGGTAAAAATTTCTGATACATTTGGATGGAAACCCACTTATTTGGACTTTTGCTGCATGGCAGATAAAACAAGGATGTAACAAATGGCTCTGTTCCATTAACCAACATGAAACCATTGCTCTGACAAACCTAAATGGAACACAACCATAGTCAATATCATTAACTACACTGTTGTTCTCCGTGTTGTTGTGACATGTGGCGGATATCAACTGTGGATGAAGTTCATTTAGAAAAAAATGACCATGTTCTATTTAATTAATAAGAGCCTGAACAATAATAACATTTCATATAAATAAATGTGTCAGATGTTGCTCTGCAGGACAGCCAGAGGCATCCATCTGCAGTCCACGATCATCAGGAGTCACACACACACACACACACACACACACACACAGGCAGTAATAGAGAAATATTACCAACACAGATGCATGGCAGCAGTCAAAAAGCACCAACACGTGTATTAAAATCACGGCGCCCTGTACGGAGGAAATGTGGAATTTCCTCTGTGCTGTAGATAAATTTGTCGTCCCGGCAACATCTGCTGTCTGTGCGGCTTATCAAAAACTGGCAGCTCGGATCTTTACCCGCTGCACTTTCATTTCCATTCTGAAACTTTATGTAACAGACACTGCCTGCATCGCCAAATGGCGGCCGTTAAAGCATAATGACTATGAAACCATAATTATTTGGAGAAGTACTCGAGGAGGCCCCCACCCTAAGTGCTCCCTGCGCGCCGTATAGAAAGGCCACGCAAGAGCAGTCGCACTAATCTCCAAAAGAAACTTTTGCTCTCTCCCTCTCTCTCTCCCTCTACTTGTCTCTCCGCCGATCTTCATTGTTTCCCCTCGCGACAATAGGAATGCACAAAAAGCACAGAGAATGTTCAATTGCTTGTGAAATTTAAATGGGGAGATTACACAGCTGTTGAAGCCCCCCACCCCCTCCCAACCCCA
>OOFC01020620.1:0-11923 GCA_900323345.1 Pseudochromis fuscus
GGCACAGACGCACATACATACAGCAGCTGGGTTGTTTAAAGCTCCCTGTCATCTCACAGAGAGAGGTGAGGGTCACAGAATGAGTAACACAGCTCCAGTCACACTACTGTAAGAACACACACACACACACACACACACACACACACCTGCAATGTCCTGCATGAAAATGTCTTATTATTCTGGGCCTAAAATCTGTGTGTAAAAGTACAATGTCAGAAGGTTAATTACTTATTATTATTATTATTAGTGTTATTATTATTATTATTATTGTTGTTGTTGTTGTTGTTGTTGTTGTTGTTGTTGTCATGGTATTGATTACTATAGTATTTTTTTTATTCCTTTTTTTAACCTGGGTAAAATAGGAGGAAACTGGGTTGCCAGGAAGAGCTGAAACAGATCTATGATCCCATCCCTTGGTCCTATTTTTGTACAATGTGTGGTCTGTCTGAGGCTTTTTGAGGCATGTGAAAAGTAAATTGCAGTAATCAAGACAATATAAATTCAAACATATTTATGTGTATGTTCTGTACCTTCAATTTGTTGCTTTGTTGTTAAGATGATTAACACAACAATGCACTGAATTAGCAGCACACAGTGGTTTAAATTTAATTTGACTTCCAAAGTTGTGTCAAGATTTCAAGTTCAAGACCAGATTGTAGACGAAGAGATAAATACATAGATACATATTTTTTCCCTGTCAGGAGATCTGCACATTTTCCACACAAAACACACAGATAATCAATCATAACATGTAAAGATTAGTTCCCCTGCCCCATGAATTTAAATGACTTTACACTGTGGGCTCTTTTCCATTGAAATCTCCTGTGTTTGTCATTTCTGAAGTATTTGGAGTGTGGAGGCTGATGATTTTGATGTGTGACCTTAATGAGTGACAAACAGGAAGAGCAGTTTAACAGGATGCACTGACTTGTGTTTTATACAGAGAGAGGTGACAGATGATGATCAGGTGATTAAGCAACAAAACTCCAAACTGTCTGTGTTGAGTCTGAGATGTCTGAAGCTGCTGACTGTCTGTGGAGGGTGGTTCAAAGATATGTGAAGATGAATGGTTGTCTTGTCCACATTTAACTGAGGAAACACCAAGGTTAGTGTGTTTCATTAGAAGATATATCTGTGCCATAAGCATTTAGATTCATGAGTGATTGCAACCTCTTTCACAAAATACTAAACTAACCTCATTTTTAAACTTTTTGCTGGTGTGTAAAACTGTCTGAAAGATATAAAAAGAATAAGCAAACATGCCTCCTTGTTCAGTGTCACACTGTAACAGTCTTTGCAGTGTGTTGAAGCAGTCTAGTGGAAGTGTGGTGCAGCCGCGGCTGATGCTCCAGGAGGAAGCTTGTTAGCCTGAAGAGGCCGCCTCTCGCCGCACGTGTTCAGCCTGTCAGCTGCCTCGCTGATGTCTCTTGTTATTATTTTCCTCTCGTTCTGCTGCCTTTTCTTTGCAGAGTCATGAATAATTTGTGTGTAGGCCTTGTTGCTTGATGACAGCTGTGCAGTTGGTTTGCAGTCTGTTTTTCAGATCAGGTGAATAATGAATAAGGCTGTGCAACAAAAGAGCTGTGTCCTATATGAGCCCTGCCTCTGTTCGTCTGGCCCGGCTTAGCTGGCGTGTCAACCACCGGGGAGGGGACAGGTGAGCAGTGAAGTGAAGATGTAGAAACTTTCCTGAATTCAAATTAAAATATAAACACAAGGCACAAACACAAGTTTCACTGAATATATTTTCATCTAAGAATATTGTGTTGTTAGTATCCAAGCATATTGATCAGGGCTTTTTCTCCAAAGTTTATGATCAGAAATCCTTTGTCTCCATCAGGTTATCTCACTTTGTAACTCGTCGAACCTGTGTGAAATCTGCTGAACAGAGCACGAGAGCAAATACCACATTGTTATTACAATATACACAACAAGTTTACACACCCTCAGGGACATAATCACATTTGCTCTCTCCCTGTCTTCTATCTCATAAAAAGCCATTCACCAGATGTTTTACAGATATTGATGTCTGTTAGCTGCAGGCCTGTGATCCTTATTATTATTATTATTGTTATATCTGTTATATTGTTGAGGTATTGCATGTGATGCATTAATCATTCTTTCCTATGGTGCACCAGGCTCTATATCACAGTTGTAAATCAGGAGATGGGGTCTGGTTTCAAAAGCTGTTGCAGTTTGCTGACCTGTGGTAACGTCTCCTGTATCTTATTTCAAGAATTTCATGTCTTTACACAGAAATAAAAATTTAAAAGCCTTATTACATAGAAATATTCCTACATATATCTAAATCAGTCCCATCACAAGAATCTGAAAGTAAAATCCATGATAGCTATTCTTGTTCAGCACCAGCTTGGTAATTCATTCAGCTTATTTGGAAAGAAAAAAATCTGAATCCAACACAAAGTGTGTCTCTAAAGTCTCTCTTTTATAATTCATGTTTAATTTTTGATAAATAATAGATCATCCAAAACCACAAAACCCAGACCCTGAACTTTTTAATTGCGCAACTATGTCTGTCAGGAGAAATTAAGCCAGCCATACCTCTGCACGTACAGTGTGCATGTGTGGTCGTGTGCACAGATGAGTGCACGACTCTCGACTGTGTGCACTTACGGCCCAAGATGCAGGCCTAGATTTAAGCCTCAGACTGCACTGCTCTGATTACTCGCCCACTCGAATTGATTGAGCCATATTCTATTCATATTTGATATGCCTCGGGGCAGTGGGGTAATGCTTTAAAAAAAAATCAACCTGTGCCCTTGGAGGAAATCTGGTCAGCCTAATGGCTTGTTTCAAGATTTTTGCTTGAAAAGCTTCTGTCTGAGATTGTTGAAGAGCTCCCCTTTGAGGGAATCATGCAAACACCTTGTGAGATGCAACATCAGCCACAAATGATTCTCTTTGTAAATCACAAGCTGCCTAAACAAAGATGTGAAAGGGGTTTGATGTCACAACTTCAGCTGAACTCCACCTGCTCTGCCTGCAGTGAGGCGTCACACCTGAGATAACCCTCTGCTTCAAAGAGTGGTGGTCAGTCTTTATTCTGGGTGGTCAGGCTGGTGGCTTCAGGCTGCCTCAGGAGGAAATCCCCCGGTGACCAGATTCACTAACACTCACACAGTGTGCCCATTTACGCAGCAGCTCCTGTCTCAGTAATTCATCTGATGCTTAGTAACTTCTATCACAAATTTAATTTAAAACTTGGACATTGTTGCTTACAATGCACAGCTTCCAGAAACTAAATGATGTGACTCACTCTGCACCCAGGATGCACAGCTCCAGTAAACCCTGCTTTAAATGAGCACGCCTTTTTTTCCCCTGTTCTCCCTTAGTCTGTTCATCTTGGGGTTTAAAATATTCAGTATTTTCGCAGGCCTGGATGTTGTACGATTTTGGGGGCAGTGAGGCATAGGAAATCCTTGTGAGTCAGTGATTTCAATCAATGTTGAGAGAAGACGACTAAGTGATTGTTCCTCTTTTTTCCTCTTCTTTTGTTGAATAAGATGAGATGGTGAAAGAATCAGGTTATTATTAAGACAGTTGTTTCAGTGTCAGGGAAGCAGTTAAACTCACCAAACCAGTTTTATCAACAGTTATTTTATCAAAAGTGAAATTAATCTCTTTAATAAGGATACCCCCAGTTTTTTTTTATTTTAAATCATTTGTATATTTACAGTCAGTCAGTCAGTCAGTATTAACTGTTTCCCAGATTAAATCATTTTCTGTCAGTCATTTATTGTTGTGGTGCATCTTCAGCTTCCCATCTGCCACTTGTGCCTTTTCTGCCTTTTCTTATTTCCAAATAACAGCCATGAGGGTGAAAGGCCTTTGCTTAACTGTTAAATCTGCTCAGATTGTTTAAAGTCCAAACACATGACTGCAGTGGTCAAAACAAACAGTCGCCTCCGGGCAAATCACAATCACGGCAGCGAGATGGGAAAACGTCCCGGGCCTTAGTCTGACTGTCGGTGTGTAGCTTTAATTAAGTTTTATTAAACAAACCAAAGGTCTTATTTGATCATTGTTTTTCTTTTTGGTGGAGCATCAAAGCATTTTACTATAAATGAAGCTCAGAGTGAAATATGAAATAACCAAGATTATCTACTGCTATAAATATCGTGTTATTTTCGATGATCGATAATATGTTAAATCCTTCGTTTTATTCAGTCTCTACAGATTTTTATTTGGGAAAAGAAGTCACCTCAGATCAATTCTCTTTTAGATTTTATTATAGTTTTATTTTATTTGTTTTAATCAACCAGAAACTCAAATGCAAGAGAAAAAAAGTGATATTTATTTTGTAAACGACAGAGCTGGTATTCTGACATGAAGATGTGCAAAACGGACGCAGGCAGGATGACAGCTCGGTGAGTGAGGCAGAAACCTCCAGTTTATTAAATCACACAGAGAGAGCAGGAGGCTGTTTTGCCAGCATCGCTGCAGCTGCAAACACAAACAGCCGCGGTCTTTGGAGAAGCGCAGATTTTCATCAGGTGTGAGCGCAAATATTTTGGGTTTAACACAAATTGATTTTGTCATGCGTCATCATAAATCTGCATTTTTAACCGTTCACAGCTTATTTCTGGTCCTGGGCCTTTATAGAAATCTGCAGTAGGATGTGTAATTAGTGTTGCTGATGTCTTCACACTGCAAATAGTTCATCTTTTCCGTGAGACTTTTTTTCTTAATAAAATAAATAAAAACATCTTCCGTTGGTAAATATATTTTAAATGCACGAAAGTTGGACCGAAGTGGAGCTTGATCCAAGAAATGTTCAGGAGCTCGACGGTTTGGAGGAAGGAGGCGAAAATGCCTCGTGTCTGAATGGTCCTTTTTTTCTCACTCGTTTCAAGAATGATCATTGAAATACTCAGATTACAGGGGATGCCTCGTGCAGCTCATTCTGCTTCACTTCAGTCCGTGCTGCGTCTCCTTGTGTCTCCTCAGATCCACCTTTCTTTGGAAACCTTTTCCGCAGAGGTCGCAGCCGAAGGGTTTGTATCCTGTGTGTTTCCTGCTGTGTGTGATGAGGTTGGAGCTCTGGCTGAACGCTTTGCCACACACTTGGCATTTGTGCGGCTTCTCACCTGAAATAAATAATTCATTGTGGTTAATTTTTGTTCAACTGTGGATCTTTTTTTTTTCCTGCGCGAGGAAAACATTGGACTTTGGCGCAGGTGACGCGCAGATTTTTTCTCCACTCACCTGTGTGGATGAAGGTGTGTTTCTTCATGTCTGACTTCTGGTGGAACCTCTTGCCGCAGTACTGACACGGGTACGGCCGCGTGTCGGAGTGAATCAGCAGATGAGTGGACAGGGTGGACGAGCGCTTAAAACTTTTACCGCATATTTTGCAGTCGAAACTTCTTTCCTGAAACGTGAGCAGAGCGGCCGGTGTCAGTCATGACTCCGAGTCAGCGCATCCTCCATGACAGGAAGGCATGTTGACAAGAAAGTGCACATCCAAAAAAAGAGGTGTGAACTACAAGGATGTGGTTTAAAGTGCGTAAAGTCACCTGAGAGTGCACGGCTTTGTGTTGCTCAAGGCTGACTGCGTGTCCGAAGGTTTTGCCGCAGATTTCACACGCAAATGGCCTCGTGCCACTATGCGATCTGCGGACGTGGACCTCCAAACCATGCGGAGTGGAAAACACCTGAAGAACACAAGAAAATTGTATTTCAGGAGAGATTTTGAATTTGCAATAAACTTGTGCAGAAAATAAATTAGACTCAATGTAATTGCATAATTAATTGATTCTCTTTCGTTCTGGCCCTTGGGGAGGTCAGAGGTCAGCCATAGAGCAGCATCAGCAGCCTGTGGTTAGGGCCACATTAACACTTTGAACTGTGGATTTTAATTTTAATAAGTAATCCATCCATTTATGCCTCCTACAAAACTCCATCCTCACCTTACTGCACTTGATGCATTTGTAAGCCCCATTAAGGATGAGGCTGGAGCACAGCAGATCAGACTGGGCCTTCACATCATGGGTTTTTCCATGCAGGCCTGCATCAGGAAACAGCAGAGCAGCAGCGTGCCTCCTGTAGTCACCGAAAGCTTCCTCTGCTCCCAGAGCCCTGTCCGCATACAGAGCAGGATGTCCACTCCTGTCCCCGTAGAAGGCCATCGGCGCCGGGCCTCTGTCCACCTCCATGGTGGGATGGAGGTTCTGAGGTACCAGGGGCCTCAGCCCCAGACCTGTGTAGCTGCCCCAGGCGTACGGCCGAAAGGGAACGGTGAAGGGCTGGGTCTCATCCACCAGAGGAGACAGGGATTTCTCAGAATCAACTGGAGAGAGGGGAGCAGATACAATTTTAATGAAACCAGTGACTTGGCTAAAGAGAAGCATTTCCAGGCTCCCACAGGGCCTCAGGAGGGGATATTAGGAGACATGCAGTGTTCTTTCAGAGAAGTCCCAGATGATGATTATTGGGAAGAGAGAGTGAAAGGTAAAAATTGTGCCTCAAGTTATTTAAAGCCTTTTGACAAACAGGAGACTACACAATATGACCGAATCAGATAAGGATAACAAAACATTATTACAATCACAAAGGCCTATTTGTTTTTGTCTCCAATTTAATTCACTACGTTTTGTGTTTTCTAAAATATGTTGAAAATTCTCATGGTATATTTCATAATAGACCTCACTGAGAAGGATTTACTGGAAGGATTTAGAATGATCTACATGAGTAGATCACTGTGTCTGTACCCGGAGACACGGAGGGGGACGGAGGCCTCCAGAAGTCCTCGTAATCCGGGGATCGACCGCAGAGACTGTCGGCGCAGCTCAGCGGAGACTTGGGGGAGTAATCGGTAGCGTCACCCAGGTGAGAGTCCGGGGAGAGGCCGTACCTGTCCACCATGTCGGTGTCTTCTTCTGGCAGCTTATCTGCTTCTGAGGGGCACAAACACACAGGACAGTCAGCATCTTCACATGGAGCCACCGGGTAAGCTGTGATGTCTATTAAAGAAATGTTTTTATGATTTTGAGGGTAGCGGGATTATTTCGGGTGAATTCTCCAAAATACCCAAATTTGTCGGTGGGCAAAAATACGCTGTCAAAGTCCATTTTACCTCATTCACCTATAATATGTTGAATAGTAAAAAATAATAATGTTACAGAGGTGAAAACGTGCTCCTATAAATATGATCAAATGGATATGCAATGTATTTTTTATTGGTGTGAAATCTCGGTGCGGATGGTCAAAATATATCTTTCTTTCTTTCTTTCTTTTCTCAACATTTTTGGGAAAAATATGATTTTAGACCATGTGGAATAAATTGCACCGGCTCCTATCAGTTTTTAAACTGTAAAATAATAAGGTAAATTCCTTATTATTTAAAATTAATAAACCATTAACATAGGCTATTATTGCTCCTACAGATGCACTGGGACAAACATTGCATTTTAGTATTTAAAAATTAAACCTTTGTCACAGCAAATGTAAGATTTAAAGACATGTTTTAAGCAGAGAATTTCAAAAATAGTCGCATCTTTTTTGCATACCTGTGCATATGTGCGCCAGTATCGTGTCCAACCTGCTGTAGTCATCCTCAAAGCCTCGGGGCTGGTGGTAACTGTGCGCCTTCTTACTCTTCACCAAGAAGGATCGGGGCATCTCTGAAGTGAAAGCGGATCAAATCACTGATAATAATCCAGCTGCAGAGAGGAAGAGTCCTGTGCGCGGTGCTGCTGCGCTCAAAGATGTGATGTCTACTGCTGCTGGATATGAAGGTCCCAAGTGTTTTAAGAGAGTTGAACCTGGCCACTGAGCATGCGCACAGTGCCCGTCCCGCCTGCCAGGTGTCGCACGGACAGGTGTCAGTAGCTGCTCCCCCCACCAGCTCACTGCCCTGCAAAAAATGTCCGCCCGCAGTGTTTCAGTCAGCACGCTGAGCGGTGACAGGTAGGAAAACAGCCTGCAGCGGGGGCGACTTCTTGTCACTGCTCTTTATTGCAAATTCATTCATTTCGGAACTTTACTTGAAAAGATGACGGACTGTTTAACCTCTGTCCTGCTTTTGTTACAGGAAACAGCCGTGGATTCATCAGCAGGTAATTTTGGATTTAAAATCTGTCAGAGTGACTGGAAAACAGATTTTTGTTTTGCAGTGTTTAACCCGCTGCCCGGAGCTGCTGGTCCTCCACGAATCAGAAAGCAGCTCGTGTCTCCCGAGGAGCCCGTGGCAATCAGGAGAAGTGATGCACGATTTATCGGCGCCTTTCACAATCTTTGTAGAAGGGGGACAGGAGGAGAGGAAATGCGGAGGCGCACCCCAGGGTGTCTGGGTGAGGGCTTGATGTCGCACGTAGTGGTAAAATAAAGAGGTGGAGGAAACTCTGAGCCGTGTGGGTCTTTAGTGACTTATAATAATACCATGTCACCAAACTGCGGGGCTGCAGAAGTGTGTTTAGTCGAAATTAACCTAAAACACAAACGAAAAAAAAAAAAGTAGGATATGCACCTTTATTTCTTTGAGGGGCTCCATGCAGGGCTCCTCCAATGATAAAATGTTTTGAAGCGTTGTGCCGCTCTGGTGGTGGTGGTGGTGGTGGACTGTTATTATGTGACAGACACTCTCCGCCCTCAGGCCTACGGTAACAGTTTCACGTTACGATTTTGCCCGAAAGGAAAAAGCACAATTTGTTTTCTGTTCGCTCAGGACGCAGATTAGAGAGTCTGTTCAGCGTCATTACGCACGGAACAATAAGACAGGGTCGTGCCTTTTATCCGCTGCAGGTACAATAAATCAATCTCGAAACTATATTACGTGATAGAGCAGATCACTCTGATTATCACCACTCACAATGGAGGGGTAAAACCTACCGTATTTGCTTGTAGAAATATGAATATCTGCCCTTTTTTTACGCTTAAAATATTTTATTTGCAGTTTTTACCACAATGTTGATTTTTACTATCACATTGGGGGAGTTTAACATTTCTACACCCACATTTACTTCTTAAAATCACTCTTATCAAAACCTCTATAGAAATATCCAGATGAATTTGGGGCCGTTTTAAACCATTTTATTATGATATTTGGATGCTTGGAAACAATATTGTTACTCTATAATGTCATTGAATGCATTTTGAGTGTTAGACACAGACAAACCGTTATCAGCAAATGAAGGACAGGAAATCAAAAGGCCACATGTCCCGGCTTGATTAGACACATCACGTCTGCAGCATCCGGTCACCGTTTTTTGGTGAAGATATGAAGCTGGAACCGATAAACGCAACAGCAGCAGCAGCAGGAGCAGGAGGCCCCGCTGCGCACAGAGGACCGACAGCTCACTGACTGTTTGGTGAACTAACTGTAGCATCCTGCACCACAGTAAAGTTAACTGCACAGTGACAGAATGATAATAATGATAAAATAATATTCATTCATATTACCTGCAAGTCTGCAAAGATTAAGGCTTGATGGAAGATTTGAGTTTTGATTATTGCTCAGAACCGCAAAATAATTCCTGTGTATACAAATGTACATTGTATCATTAAATCTATTCAATTTTTAGCTCTCCTATGAAATTCAGTTTTAAAAAACGCCTCTATGTGAAAACACCAAATGATTCACGCCTCCCACACGGTATCACCAAGTCCTTGATTTTTTTTAATGCGCTCCCGTTATGGTAAACATGCAAGGACTCACCTTTCAATCTGGCCAAATTTAAAGTCAGCTAAAAATAAAAACTCTATGATGTAAGCTAAGTCTACTGACTCATAGCTGTTCCGATTAGTGTTAAAACGATCAGGATTTATGTGGAAAAATAACCAGCTGTGTGTGTGTGTGTGTAGGCTACAGACAGTGTTTTCCAAGTAGCTTGTTAAAATTTGAATACACTAACTGGCGTATTTCAGTGCGCCATTACATACATGTTCAATAAATTACCGTAAACATCGTCAGTCACTGCAACATTACATCTAACATCACATAGACTGTCCTGCATGTCTTATAAAAACCTCACCTTCATCAGTGTTTGGTCAAATCGTCATATAAACCTGGTTCATCTTGCAGAGCGCCCGAGGAGAGAAGCCCTTTTAAAATGTGGTTTTCTGCTTGAAATGATTAAGAGTTGAGGCTCAGCTCTGAAAACCGCGAGAAAATCACTTCCTGAGAGCAGTCAATCTAAGCGAGAATCTTCAGAGGAAGGCAGCGTTGAATCTAAACATCCTACAAGTCACAGCCACCGAAGGACACATGAATCTGCTTTCAACCAATAAGAGAGACATCATGCAGGCGAAGAGTTTATCAAACAATTTTATTATGAACTTCTCACACACACACGCACACACACAACAATCTCATTTAGTTTCCAGAGTGTGCTGACTGCTCCATAGTGTTGCCATGTGTGTCCGTTTACTGCACTGCAGACTCAAAGTGCCATAACCTGTTCATCTCCCATTAAAACAGCACAGGGTTATCTTCATCAAAAGGGACATCATCATCATCATCATCATTTCCTGGACCTGAAGGCTGCATCCATTCACAAGTTAGTGTTCAATACGGATAATCAGACTAATTCAGATTTACACATCCAGGTTCTTGAGCATGAAATGGAGTGGAACTGGCTTGTAGATGAGCACAATTCATGCAGAACATAGTGCTTGCTTTGGTTAACACTTAACTCCTCCTTGGTGTCCACATGTTATTAAGTGTACTGTGTCTTGTTATCTCAGCTTTTTCCTCCCGGGCCATCAGACCATCATCCCTCTGTGTGCAAACGTGTGATACACAACATATGATCGACATGACTAATGTTTGACACGTCAGCAAATGTAGTATGTGCTCAGCCGACCTTCTCCTCCTCAGCATCAAAGTACAGTTGGGATCCTTTTAGAGAGGAACTCAGCACAACTGCAACAGTAGCCAAGAAATAAATCTGCCCCTTGCAGCACCTAACAGCAGGCTGAAGGCTTCTAATAAATGCAGACCAGCTATTCTTCTAAAAGGATTTCACCTCACTCGTTTCAAAAGCAGGATTTGTCGTTTGTGTTACCAGATCAAACTAACATAAATGTCCCTTTTTGCTCAATTGTACAATATATTCTAAACATCAGATATGCAATAGATACATATATTCAAGTTCAAAAGGAAATGGGGGTTGGGAACATGATACACATTTACATATCTACATGTATGCAGATGTCACATTGACCTTGTGGTACACCAGGCCCCGTGAAAGGCATGCGGCATGTGCTAAGGCCAAAAAGTTATCAAGTCATCGCTGGCTGATAGAAGCGGCTTTGATACCAGGCTCTGACCAAGACAATAAAAATATATATATTTATATACACGCATACACACACACACACCGCTCATACAATTCTGCCTCTGCATGACGGACACTTAGTAGTAACGGCATCAATACATTTCTGATGTTCAATTATAAAATGCTTTAAAAATATAAAAACACATTGGATGAAGTGTGTAATATAGCATAAAATGTTTTTATTGCACAGTCTCTTTCTCTGTGTTGTACCAACAGGAGGAATCAGAGGAGTGACAGACGGATCCTCCAATCTCCTCTCCACAGTTTGATATGCTCCACATTATATTCTTTGCTGAGGTCCACACTGACCCCTGCTTGTCAGTGGTGCTCAGTCACAACACTGCTTGCTGCCCCCAGGGGGAAAAAAACTACAAAAGGGAGGTAAACAAAAAACTAAATCCATAAGTGTGATTCTCATGATATGAAATGATGGATGCATTTCCTCTCTGAATTTCAGAACTCCAGATCCAGACCTCTCCTGTGAAATGGCTGGTGGAAACACCCCCCTCCTCCTCAGTGAGTGCTGAGAGCCTCCGCCTCGACACAGTCTGGCAGTGCAGGTCACACCGTGGTGGACTTCTGGCTGCCGCTCTGAGGCACAGAGAGCCGCAGGGCCTCTCCGTCCT
>OOFC01020622.1:0-24900 GCA_900323345.1 Pseudochromis fuscus
TACCCAGCATGCTTGCAGGTCACGTGGAACATTTCAAAGATGACGGGGGAGAGCGAACCGCAGCACATTTGTAAATATGCTCGTTAAAATTAAGAGCCTATTAAAATCCAAACATGCAATATTAATTTTGGGGAGTTAAATATTTTTAAGGATCGGGCCATTTTTATTTATTTTTTTTAACTTTTTTTTGTGCTTTCACATAGCCAATATATATTAAACGTAACATGAACATGCACACAATAATACTTTTATTTTACTTTTTATTTACATCTTTATTTCTTTATGCAGTCAAGTATGAAACCGTAAATATATGTCATGGTTGATACATTATTTTACACGCTCCTGCGCGGGAGCGCTCCTGCTCTACTGTTGCGCACCTCCGGCTGTGACATTACATAAGTTTGCATTGTCCCAATGTGGCGAGAGTACGGAGTCTGTGCTTGCGCACTTGCACAGTCTGTACTCAGAGTCCATACCTGCAAGTCCGTTCCTCTGAGTCCATGAGTACAGAGTCTGCAGACTAGGAATTGAGAAACGGCCTAGGTTGTCCCACTGGGTTGAGGAGATGATCTAGCATGAATAGGCATTGTGGGGGGGTTGGACACCTGGACACCTCTGATGCAGCTGTGAGGATCATGTTTGTCGACTTCTTGAGTGCCTTCAACATGATCTAGCTGCTTGGTGAGAAGATGAGGGAGATGCAGGTGGAGTCAGCGTTGGTCTCCTGGGAGTACCTGACCTGCAGACTACAGTATGTGTCCCTGGAAAGGTGGTGAGCAGCACTGGAGCACCATAAGGAACCACTCTGTCCCCTTTCGTCTTCACATCTTTCACATCGTCCTTCCAGTACAACTCTTACAGCTGCTTTCTTTAGAAATTTTCAGATAACTCAGCAGTTGTCAGTTGTATCAGAGGAGAGGGAGAAGAGGAGTACAGGGGCTTGGCCAGGGACTCTGTGCACTGGTGTGACCTCAAGCACCTTCAGCTCAACATTTCTAAGACCAAGGAAATTGTAGATTTTAGGAGGAAGAGGCCCAAATTGATCCCAGTCACCATCCAGAACACACAGGTGGAAGTTGTCTCCAGGTACAGATACCTGGGAGCCCAACTGGACAACAGTCTGGACTGGTTCTGTCACATGGAGACACTGAACAAGAAGCGACTAACCAGACTTTAATTTCTATGGAGATTGAGGTCGTTTAACATCTGCAAGCCTCTTCTGTGCAGTTTCTACCAGACTGTGGTGGCCAGTGCTTTGTTCTTTGTGGTGTGTTGGGGGGAGGAAGCTCGCACTTTGGATAAAAACAGACTTAACAAACTCTCTAAGAAGGTGGGCTCCACCACTGAGACTGAACTGGATACAGTTCAGCAGGTGACTCGGGTGAAAATGCTCAGGAAACTGAACTCTATTATGAACAATGCATCTCACCTACTTCACCATCTGGAGGTGTTTCAGGAGAGCACCTTCAGCCACAGACTGACGGCTGCCATCAGACTCTTTAATGTTGCCAAGCAGTAAATTATTGTGTGTTGTGCATACTTACATGTGTATGTTTCAATGCGTAATTCTTTCTCTGTTTTCAGTCCATTTTTTGTTGTTGTTTTGCACATTCATTAAACTCTGCACATTGGTATTGCACATTTCAAATATCTATCTATCTATCTGTCTGTCTTTAAACTGACAATCAGTTGGATTAATCCCTGTAAATATGAAATACAAAGCAATATGGAGTAAATACATAAGGGAGTGGAGAGACAGTTTCCTCACCCAGAGAGCAAACAATTACCAATCAGTCACATCATGTCAATTGTTTTCCTTCTGTCCTCAGATAGTTTCTGGACAAATCCCCAGTATCGAGTGAAGGTTTCTGGTAAATACTCTGGGAACAATGAGGAGAAAAACATGTTGGTGTTTCTCATGCAAAAACCTGACAAAAGGAACAGACGCCTGGTGAAAAACCTCCACATTGGATTCTCTATATTTGAGGTAAAGTTTGTTCTTAATTGTTTATTATGAATATATCATGCTCACAGTTGGAATGAGCAGTCGCTGTAGATGTCATCAGCAATAAAACTCTGACAAACCACAGCTGCAGAGCACAGAACTTTGTGAAATCTTGATGAATGTGCTGGGATATAACTGGTCGCTGATCATTTTTTATATTCAATAACAGTGTGACTGTTTAAATGTTTGACACTTGAATCATTATTAAATTGACTGAACGAATGTCTTTTTGTCCATAACACTTCGACTGACTTCCTTCAAGGTGACTGAACAAGTAAGAAACTATTTAATTTCAGTCTGCTCTTACAGTACATATACTTCAGCTCCTCTTTTGAATGATGCAAGAGAACTGAAATATTTATTCATAATTTCAGTACAAGGAGCAAAAGGGAAAGTTCCCAGCTTCTTTCTTCAGCACCCACCCAACTGTTGGTCAAACTAAAAGCTACATGAATGCACGTGAGGTGATGGAGTTCCTCATGCTGAAGCCTGGTGAATACCTGATTGTGCCATCCACCTTCAATGCCAATGAGACAGCCTCCTTCATCCTGACCATCCATTCAAAGGGAGAGACCCACTGCTTGTATGCTTATACTTGTTGTCTGTATCAGTGCACAGGATACAGTGATCTACATGACACATTTCTGAAAATGTTTAACATATATTGATTTGTCTCAACAGTGAGAATTCTGGTGAACATCAACATGAGCAAGTTGGAAAGGTGTGTAAGATTTTACAATGGCACACCTGCAGGTGCTTTATATTTTACTGTTCTTTTATTAACTGTAATATATTGATTTTAATTCCCAGGTCAAGCTGGCCAAAAACCCAAGGGATGATGACAATAAGAAGAAATTCTTCCGTCAGTACTCTGACAAGGTATTGTCTTGCCAATACCTGAATAATTCGCATAATCCCATATGTTGAATATTGAACTTAACTTCACCCGGTGAACAGAAATTAAAATGCCCTTGTATGTTTCTGAAGTAACCACTATTTGCAAACATTTAATGCATATGGCATATTGGTTGATAAGTCAATGTTAAAGCATGTCCAATGTGTGTGTGTGTGTTGTATCTTAGCATAAGAGAGTCAGGAATCAATTTATAACTCTGATTCTCTAAATTCCAGTATGAAGAAGTGGATGCTGAGCAGCTCCAGCTCCTCCTTAATGAAAACATCCTGAAAGGTTGGGACTCTAACAGTATTAGACCACAGTAACGACAGAAATACATTGCAATAATATTTCTGTTTCTTTTATTTAGGAGACTTGAAATCTGGAGGCTTCAGCGTTGATGCCTGTCGCAGCATGGTGGCTCTGATGGATGTATCCTGTTGTGATACATGTGACATTCCTCATGATATCTTGCAAATAATAGACTCACAAATGTTCCTATTTCTCTGTAGTATACATCTTTGTTACCTTAATGTTGGATTTAATAGACATCAATTACTGGCAAACTGAACAGTGAGGAATTTGTCCGTCTGTGGAACAAGGTCAACAAATACAAGGTAAAGGGAATCAAGTCCAGCACAAAAATATGCATCAATACATATATAAAACATGTATATACCTGAATTTAGATATAAAATATTTTGCTGATCTCTGTTGGTGTTTTCTTCTTTCACCAGGACATTTTTTTCCTCACTGACATTTCTCAAACAGGAACGTTGTCACTTTGTGAGCTGAGGACTGCATTCATAGCATCAGGTAAATGATTAATATATCAAACATCTAACAACTAAAAAAACAACACAAACAAACTCCAGACAACAGGTAATCTGGGAGACAGCGTCAGCTGTGCTAGGCTAAATTAGAGTTATTATCCTCTTTCCCATTATATTTTAAAACTAAAACACACCCAGAAAGGAACAACTTGTGCCAAGGTGTGATCCAGCAGTACTACTGTTGGTATAGAGTGGACACACTCTTGTGGTGAAACAGAAACACTATCTTGTTGTTTCAGCATACGCCCACCATAAAAGATTTGGATTTTTTATTTATTTTTTGGACAGGATCCCATTCTCAGATTTTGGCCAAATGTAATAATTTGTTCCTTGAATATTGTTGCAAACAAACAAACAAAATTTGAACAAGCGTGTGTTTGATCCTGACATGCTCTTTGAATGTTACTGTGAGCATGAACATGATACATGATATTCTTATACAATACATATTACACATGTAATAAGGATATGACTGGAATAGTATAAATTGTTACTGTGTGTTGTCAGGAATGGGAGTCAGTGATGACATGCTCAATCTGATGGCTGTGCGATACGGGGCCTCCTCTGGTCACATGACACTGGAGAACTTTCTCAGTCTCGTCCTTCGCCTGGATTGCATGTCCAGTAAGTGAAACAAATGATGACACTAAATACAGTGAAGTGAAAATAAATAATCTCACACAGAAAAAAGCTGAGACAAAAGTTTGTGATTTAGAAAACCATCAGCTGAGGAAAATTTCCTGGCTTCTAAGCTTCTCAGTGATCCAGTTTTTGTGTTGCTCAACAGAAATCTTCAAACAACTGTGTGATGGAAAATCCATGAATCTCGCACAGTCCGAGGTAATAACATCACCTTTTTTCTTCTTTTCATAACTATTCACAAACCACAGCTGCTGATTTAGACTGAAGTGCAGAGTATGGACAAATGTGATTATTTGTTTGAATTGGTTGTGATGCAATAATAAGTCTCTTTGTTTATTTCCAGTGGATGTATCTTTCAATGTACACTTAATCCAAGAGGGATGATGGTCACACAGTTCATCTGGAAACACATAAGAAGATATTTTCAGAGAACTGTTTCTTCTCATTGCAAAATGAATACAACATGTACTTTTTTGTAAAAAGAATTGCAATACATAAATCACAACAGAATCAATCTGGTAACAAAAAAAAGCTTTGTTGAAGGTATTTTTTTTAACTATATGAAACCACCTTACAGCCTGCTAAAATGCTATACTAAGTTCATATCATTACTCTTTGCTTTTTAAAATTCAGATAATGTGTAAACGCATTTCAGATTTTGGTTTACGAAATATATTCATTTTAACTGTAATAGTCACATTTTTGAAAACCAAAATAATTTTTAAAAAGTTCTGATAGAATGTGTGTTTTTGTGTCATCTATACCAAGTGATATTATATCTTATTTTCCTAAATGGTCAATGAAAATGTCAGTATATTTTTCTACTCAACTGGTAGAGTATAATTCAAATAAAAAAAAAAGCAAAAAAAAAAAGCACTGTCTCACATTATTATGCAGTTTCAAAACATTTTATAGGTTGTAAAGACCTGAAAATGCAATTCTTGCATCCACTGAACTTGTGAGAATTTCTGCTTGAATTTCTTTGCAGGATGTGAGAACAGCCTCAGAGCTGCTGTTTGGATGTGAACTGTCTCCACCTCATAGATCTGTGGCTTGATGCTCCAGAGGTTCTCAGTAGGGTTGAGGTCAGGGCAGGATGGGGGCTAAACCATGAGTTTCTCTCTTTTTATGCCCATAACAGCGAATGACAGAGAGGTGTACTTTGCATCATGAGATAATACACTGTCCTGCATGAAGAGGATTTTGCTGTGGAAAGCACAGGTCTTCTTTTTGTACCATGGAAGAAAGTGGTCAGTCAGAAGCTGTCTGTAGTTTGCTAAGGTCACTTCCACATCTTCAGGGACCCTCAAGGGCCCTTCCAGTCCTCCCCCCATGATTCCCACCAAAACCTGACTCCACCACTTCCTTGCTGGCGTCACAGCCTTGTTAGGACATGGTGGCCATCCACCAACCATCCAATGCTCCATCCATCTGGACCATCCAGGGTTGCATGGCACTCATCGTTAAACAGGACTGTTTGAAAATGAGTCTTCATGTATTTCTGGGCCCCTGCAGCCATTTCTGCTTGTGAGCATTGGTTAGCGGTGGCAAATAGTAAGTTTACGTACACGTACACCTTGAGGTTGGTGAGACTCCAGAGGCACCAGCAGCTTCAAATACCTGTTTCATGTTTTGTAATGGCATTTTACCAGCTGCTGTCTTAATCTGATTAATTTGTCTGGCAGAAACCTTTCTCATTCCGGCTTTATCTGGACAAACCCGTCTGTGCTCTGAATCAGCTACAAATCTCTTCATAGCACAATGATCTTGTGGGTTTTTTTTTCATGAAAAATCAAATCTTTTTTCTTTCCCATATTGCTCGGAACCTGTGGCCTGCATAATAATATGATACAGCCTTCTGAAGTTTTTTCCTTAAAATGGGCATACCTGGCAAACTAATTATCATAGGTGTCTGAGATTTTTTGTCTGAGTCCTGAGAAACAATACCATGCAAAGGTTTTATTGAAAAACAAAAACTTAAGTCTTTATGACACTTAAATCCAGATTCTACCAGCTTCAGAGTTCATTAGACATGCACTGTGTTAGTTAATAAGGGGGAAATCTCTACACAAAAAGATTTATGAAAAGATTCATTGTAAGGTGAAAATCATCCATCATTTTTTGTTATCAGTCAGTCAGTCATCTTCTGTACCTGCTTTATCCAAATTGGGTTGCAGAGGTCTGTTGGAGCCTATCCCAGCTGGCAACGGATGAGAGGTGGGGTAAATGCTCAGGGTCAAACAGATTGGACAAGGCATCAGGTATGGTGTTCTGGGACCCCGGCCTGTTTAAACGATTAAAAAACAATGTCCACCTGGCTTGAGAGTTTAGTCTTTTAGGGGTGTAATGTGTAATGCAATGTGTCTGCATACCCCCCACAAAGTAGGCAGTCGCGCACCTGCATCAGACCACTGGGGAGCACACAGGAGGAAGGGTCACGTTACCTGAAACGAAAGGAGAGACAGTTTTCAAAAATAAAACAGGAAGCCACAAGACAACACAAACACAAGACAAAAACCAGATTTCCTGGAATAACAGTGTTCTGAAAAGAGTGTGAGAAATGTCTCAATACAATGAAAATGTCTGAACATGTGCAAAGGAAGACTTCTGCTGTGGTTTAATGATGATGACAAAGTGGATCTCAGTGTTATTATACAGGACAAAGCAGTCAAAAAAAACTGTAATGTGTATTCTCCATAGACTATATGGACAAACTGGATGAAGCAAGTGGAGCTCAAAAATGAGCCAATGCAGAAGTACAAAAAAATGCAATACACTCCACAACCACTAGATGCTGGCTCCAAAAAACTCAGATTAGCTTCAATTCACAATGGTCTATTTCAATCCTGAAATACTCAGTGAAGACATTTTTTTGTTGGACATTGGTGGTGTGTCAGGTAGATATGGAAGTCGATGATGGTGCACGGTCTAAAAAGGTCGGAAACCGCTGGTATTCTCAGAAGGTAAGTGAACTAAGTTCACATTATGCCAGTGTGTGACAGTATTCTTCAAGTAAATGTCTACAGGCTTTTTTTTAGTTGATTTGTTGATTTAAAATGCAAGTTTCTAATCCCACCTGCTTCAGAAACTGTTCAATCCTCAGTGTATAGTAGTTCCAACTGTTTTCTATTGACGATCTTTAGGATTAAATTAGGAAAGACTTTCATGTGTGAAGGTGTTGACTGTACAAGACCTAGTTTTAAATTCTAGTTCGATTTTTTTGTCTACCAGCACCAGTTTAACAACATCTGAAAAATGGCAGAGACAAGAAGTGGAACCTGGAAGTGGAAGTAAATGGTTCATCACTGTCACTGAAAAGCCTAATTTGGAGTAAACCTGAGATACAACATGGGAAGCTGCAGCCCTGCAAGTATGTGTGGTGGTCACACAATGACAGCCCAGGGTGTCGGGCTGCATTTAGAAAAGAACATGCTCACATCAACAATGATTTAAAAAAACAAACAAAAAAAAGGATATGCTGAGGGGCTGTCCTCGACTTATTCAGTCAACATAGGGAAGAAAACATGTCTAACTTAAGAGACACTAGTAAAAGAGACCTAACAAAATAAAACAGGAAATGATATGAAACACATGGAAAGACAGAGATACAGGAGGAAACAAACACTGAAACATGAGTACACACAAAAGTAAATACAGAAAACTAAAAATACAAGGAATCATGACAAACTTAGCCTGCTGATTACGAACATGGGCCATTTAAAAATACTCCTAACTTCTAAATTATACACAGCAGCATCAGCTTATGATTGGGCGAATGGATTTATCATCCCTGGCCCCCTTGATCACAATGATTTAAAATCCAATTCGTACACACACACACTGATTACACCTGTTTTTTATAAATGTTACAAGTTTGAAATGATAAGCAACTCACTCTGGTGCAATAGATTCATTTTGTCTCAAAAGGCATTCGTTACTCACACCACTTCCTGACAACGTCAGCTACAGTGGCTCAAAAACCCCACCGCCAAGCCTGGAGCGCCCTCTGCTGGTGAGGGTGAGTTTACCAGGTGAACGTCTATTTATTCTGAACATCATCTCAGTAACTTAACAATAAAACAAACAACCTCAGTAACTTGACAATACAACAACAACAACAGCAACAGGGTTAATTATATCAAATTAAGAGGGGACTTTTGCTGCGTTCCATTTGTCCTCGGAAGTCGGAAAATCCAACTTCCAACTGGGAAATTGCAAATGGAACGCTGCTCCATGTCGGAGTTTCCCACTGGGAAGTCGGACGTTTCTGATCAGCCCCGAGTTCGATTTCAACATGGCGGCCGCAAGCGTAAACCGTAAGTAAAGCTCATGAAATATGCTGTTTATTCGCAGTTTTGACCATTTATGTCACACAACATCATCCGTACTAATCCACGTTATATACAGACATTAATCTATAGTGTAATTACTTTGTACAAATGGGATTTTGGAAGGCAACGGCTGTGCTAATGCTAAAAACATTGGCTCCTGAAACCGGTACAAACGTACGTAAATTTCCTGCAGTAGTTGTAGTCTAATCGACGTTATATACAGACATTAATCTAGACTGTAAAAATTGTCTAAAAGCTGTTTATATTCAGCCATAACCAGCGCGAGGGTAGTTTCCATGGACGCTGCCATCTTTTTTTTCCGACTTTGTATCTGGAACACATTCAACTGGGATGTGACGTCATTCCGAGCTCCGACTTCCAACTTCCAAGACAATGGAACGCAGCGACTTCCATGTCATAATTTACACTCTATGCCACACTCTCCCCCACAAAAATATATGTCTATATGTAGTGGCCTATCCTTTTAGCTCTGTAGTGGCACATCCTCTTCACTCTGTAGCGGCAAATTCTCTTTGCTCTGTTGTGGAACAGCCTCTTCTTGTTGCAGGGAGTGCCGTAGGGGCTGAAAGGGCTCGGCCAGGGGGTTCAGTGAAGCCTGCCTCTGCTATTTCCCTCTGCCAGATCTAAGGTGCCACCAGCAAGTGCCACTGTAGTCATCATCTTAAGTGCTGTCTGGGTCGGGCTGCTGCACTTGTTTGCGCTGTGGCCCCGTTCTTTTCTTTGCAGGGCTTTGGAGGTCTCTTTGAGGCTGAGGAGTCTTCGCTGTTGGCTGCTCGACAGGCAGGTAATCGCAGGGCAGAAAAAGGTTTCTTTGCACGACTCTGTACCTATCCTTCCCATTCTCTGGGCTCATCTGGTAGACTGGACTGTCCTCATTTTTCCTCTCCATCACCTTGTAGACTTGGTCCTCCTAGTAAGATTGGATCTTTCCTGGCCCACCTCCAGGGACGAGGTTCCTGATGAGGACTCTGTCACCTGGCTGAAGGTCTCTTCCCTGTACTTTTCTATCATAGTGAGCCTTTCCACATGCAGCTCCTTTGTCTACAGTTTTGGAAGCGATTTGGTAAGCCTCTTGCATCCTCTGTTTCCAGTGACTCACATAATCATCGTAGGTCTCATTGACCTCATCTTTTTTAAGTTAAACAACAGGTCAATGGGAAGTTGAGGAGAGCGCCCAAAGGTGAGATAGTAAGGTGTGTACCCTGTTGCTTCATTTTTTTGTGCAGTTGTACGCATGGACAACCTTAGCTAGAGACTCCTTCCAGTCTTCTTCCTCCTTATCTTCCAGAGTGCGCAATATGGACAGCAGGGTACGGTTAAATCACTGTACTTGTCCATTACCCTGTGGGTGGTAAGCTGTTGTGTGTGAACCCTGGATGTGTGAGAGTTCTTTCAGCCTAGCCATCAGTCCGTTTTCAAACTCTTTTCCCATATCTTGGTGAAGCTGGTTAGGGAACCCGAACTTGAGTGTGAAGTCGTTGAAGATCTTATCCGCCACAGTCTTAGCAGTTTTGTTCTTGGTAGCATAGGCTTCTGAGGACTATGTGAAATGGTCAGATCAAATGGATAGGTGGTCTGAAGTGGGGTCAGAGGTGCACGGGTCTGCTTACTCTGCTTTTTCTTCTTCAAGCACTCACATACTTCAGTGACAAACACATCTACTTCTTTTTTCAATTGTAGCCAGTAAAACCTTTCCCGAATGAGGTTAAGTGTCCTTTCCACCCCATGTGACCCAAGTCCTGGTGTAGCTCCTTGAAAACCAGTGGATGAAAGGTTTTGGGGAGGAGCTGCTGTTCTCGGCAGGAGGTTCTAAGATACAGGACACCATCTTCACCAACATTGATCTTCAGCCACTGTCTTAGCAGTGTGGCCACTGCAGGGTGCTCTACTCTTGTTTCTGCTCGACTTGGCCTCCTATTCTGTGATCTGAACCAGAGAAGTCTTGATAAGGCTTCATCTTCTTCCTGTGCCTTGTGAATTTGGGCGGGGCTAAGAGGTTGGCTGGTTACACTATCTTTTATCAGGCTCACAGCACTAAGTCCCTGGCTCTACTATCCACTGTCACCTTCTTTACGGATGCGCTCATTGCTTCTTGGCTGGTTTTGGCAGTACAGCTGTCCATGTAGTAGTCGAAATCCAGTGGCATCCAAGACAGCCAATCAGCATCAGAGTTGTTTCTACCTGGACGATAGCGTATGCTGAAGTTGAAGTAAGCCAACTCTCCCACCCATCTGTGTCCTGCAGCATTGAGCTTGGCTGTAGTGAGCACATACGTCAATGGATTATTATGGATTATTATCCGTGTACACTGTGAATGATGGAGCGTGGTACAAGTAATCACAGAAACGTTCACAGACTGCCCACTTCAATGCTAAAAACTCCAGCTCATGATAACGAGATAATTTCAGTGGTTTTCTCGAGATCTAGACTCATTTTTCTCGTTATCTCGAGAAAACAAACTTCGTTTTCTCGAGATAACATGAAAATAAAGTTAGTTTTTTTTTTTTTCAAAGATGAAAGCATAAATTATCTCGTTATCACAAGAAAACGACCTTCGTTTTCTTGTGATAACGAGATCATTTTCTGGCGACTGCACCACAGTAACATCAAATGATCATACTCCTAACCATGATGAGCAAAAGCACAAACAAACAGAAGTAAAGCTCACTGTGTACAGCAGCAGCGTGGAATGTCGTGGTCCAGATAAAGACAGTAATCAGACTTTGGTTTTGATTTCTACATTGCCAGAAAATTATCTCCCTATTATCTGGAGAAAACGACCTTCGTTTTCTTGAGATAATGAGATAATCCTGTTTTTTCAAGATCTCGATAAAACCACTGAAATTATTTCGCTATCACAGGAAAATGGAGAAAATAAAAATATACTTAACCACGTCTTTTCGGGCTTCCATACTATATACAGTCTATGAGGGCAACAGTTTTATTTTGTCTCAAAAGGCCTCACACAGCTTCCTGACAACTTCAGCTACAGCGGCTCAAAAACCCCACCGCCAAGCCTGGAGTGCCCACAGCTGGGTGAGTTTACCAGGTGAAAGGATAGATAGATAGATAGATAGATAGATAGATAGATAGATAGATAGATAGATAGATAGATAGATAGATCCTTCATTGATCCCACAGTGGGGAAATTTGCATTGTTACAGCAGCAGATATAGTGCAAAAATTAAAAAGATTAAAAAGAGCAGCACACAATGAATAGTGCACAAGATTTAAAGATTGTATTTCCTAAAAATGAAAAAGGTTGCAGGGAACAATAAACAGAGAATAAAAAAATATGTAGATATACATGTATATAATAAAATACAATATAAAGTGGCAGAGATGGAATATTGCACGTAGTTCCTATCTACATTTTTTATTATTGCACAGTTGGTTGACCTGAACTACTGGGTGCAGGCTTGTTCGAACCTACGGTATCTCTCTTTGAGACACCGCAGGTGAAGCTATCTGAAGGAGCTGCCTAGTGATGATACTGTTTCCTGAACAACATCTCAGTAACTTAACAATAAAACAAACAATATCTCAGCAACTTAACAACACAACAACAACAGCAACAGGGTTAATTACATCAAATTAAGAGGCTGCTATGATTTCCATTTCATATTTTACGCTCTATGCCACACTAATGACACCTGAAGCATTTAATATGTTAAAATTAAGCCTAATTAAACACTTATTGTCAAAAGACAACCCCTGGCAGACCTCTGACGATGTGAGCTCCTTGGAGCACAGTTGTCTTGGTGGGTGTCTAGTGTTTCCCTCACACTTCCTTCTTCTGTCGTTGCTCACAGAAACATCCTGACACAGACTGACTGCCACAAGGAATGTCAAACTCAGACTGTGACAGCTCTTTGACTTGTGTCCACATCATGTAATGTCTCCTCTGGTAATTGATCGGCCAGAAGAATTTGTATTTAAAACAAACATGAAGTATTGAACTCCTTATTCAGGATCAGTGTACTGTGGCTCTTGTTGTCAGTTAAAATGGCTAATAATTCATTTCCCCTACATGGTATCAGCTCTACTCTGTGCAACTCTAATCGGTTTGGTTTGGTATTCAGACCCTCCTTATACCACAAAATGTCAAATTTCTTCAAAAGCCACCCTGCCTCAGATGTCTCAGGTCATGCGACAATGTGTCATTGTCATGCTGGACACAGGGATGTCCACCAGAGCGGTTGCTGTGGAGCTGAATGTTCACTACTCGGGCGAGAGGTCGTTTGAGAGTTTGTTTCCCACAGATGGTCAGTACTGCAAATAAACCTCATCCACATTGGCCACTGTTCCCAGTGTGTGCACCAGCTCTGTGTGGCCCTCCAGGAAGAATGGAACAACATCCACCAGGCCACCAAAGACAAGCCGTTCAACTCCAGGCAGAGGAGATGTGTTGCTTTGAGAGACAAATGGTGGACACACGCAGAGCCATGTTTCATGATATGCATGGATAGCAGGAAATATAATTTCAAAATACATATTTATAATTTCATAAATGAAACTGTTTAAGTTTTATAATGTAAATATATTCTGAACATTTGGCCAAATTAGTAACAATTAACCATAAAAGTAAAACTATTGGATATCCTGTGTGATTCAATTTTTGTACGATGACAATGTTAAAAAATATATAAACATTGTTTTTACCTGTGTAAATGTCCTTCAGCAAACATTAAATAAAAATAGAATTAAAGCTACAAACTGTGTTGTAATTTTGGAGAATTACTGGTTTTTGTTTGTGTTTCCATTTCAGTGCCTCTTCTGTTACAGCAGGGATTGTGGCCAATCAGGACGTTTGAATAATTTCATTAAAAACAAAAACTAATGTACAGTTAAAATGTGATATGTACAGTCACACCAACAGAACAACTTACTGCTTGCTAGCCAGAAGCAATTTGTTACCTGGTAATGTCTGTGGTTAATATTTTATAGATTGATCAGTTTATTTCTATCACGAGAAAGAAAGAAAGAAAGAAAGAAAGAATTATGAATTTATTTGCTCAATATTTCATGACTTTTTGTAATTTATTTGAAACATATGGGTAAATAAAAAATTAAAAAATAAAATATAAAATTAACATGAAAATCTGTTTCTAAAAAAACATTTCTAAGAAAATCTGTGTCCTGTAGACACTTTGTTGCACCTCTGTTATAAATAATAAAACATATATAAGTGTGTATGAGTGCAAACCCTATCACACAGTTTACCAGTAGCAAAGAGCAGAGCTTATGTCCCAACTACTGTAAGTACATGTAAATTCAGGCAGACTGTTTTCTGAGCACCATATGAATGTTCCAGTCTCGAGGCTCCATCTTTGTACTGAGGTTGTATCGACCACATGTTCAAGCTTCACTGAACGCTTTAACCCTTAACGCACTATGACTGATAATAGTCAGTCAGCCCTCTCATTTCCCTCAGCGCTAACACCGAGAATGTTCATTTTTATATGACTTTCAGTTTCTATTGCACAATAGCCCTGACCCAGTTTGTGACAGCTGGGTTTATTTACCAAGGTATTATTTAAGGGTTAATGTGAATTATACCTGGTACACCTATAGTCTGGAAGTGCCCTTGCATCCGAGTATAGAAACTAATTGACAAATAATGAAGTGCATAAAAGCACAACATACTCCTGTGTGTCTGATGAAGTTGGATGTGGGTAACAGCTTTTCCTGCTTTCTGAAGCTGATAGCTATCAACTGTTTATGAGTCATGAATTTTCATCTTAACCAGGGAATTATGTTGGAGTGTTTAGTTGAAGTTTTTAAAAAGGTTTTCACCTATTGAAATCTATTTAAAATAAGAGATAAGATCCTGCAGCATATTTAAACAGTGCCACGGTGAATGTGTGTTCAAAATACTAAAGCTGAGTTTTTTGTGGGGTTTTTTGGCCAGGCAGTGTATGCGTGTGCAGACAGGACAGTTGTTGTACACAGAGTTCACTTTGTAATGCAGAGCTGATGTGGTTATAAAAATAAAACCGAGTGAACTTTTTTATAACTTCCAGTTTTACTCTTTCTAAAGTGACACTGACACATCACTGATGCATGAAGCTGCAGAAGTTGAGATGAAAATAACTGTTTCTCTGTGGTCAGATGTTTTCTCACACTATAAGAAACTTCCATGTGATGTAGTTTGACAATCAGCATCAACACAGGATGGAGTTCACAAGTTTCCTCGTCCGTAAGTAACATGCTACACTGACAAAAGTCATACTCTGGACTGACTTAAAAAAAAAAAAAGACGTAAGTTGTTACTCCTAAATTTATGAGTTTTTCATCAATTAATACTGTATTTCCAATTTGGTCAAAAGCCTGAATGTTTTAAATTTAATGTTAATCAAAATTAACTATTTCATCAAAGGTTAAAAAAAGCATTCACTCAAAGTAAAAAGATTTATTGTAAAAATCATACACCATTTTTTTTCCCATTTTTCCATTTATTATTTTTTCAGTTTGGATAAACAAAATATTAACTCAAATCTATTTTTACTTTGGAATAAAATTCCGAAATTATTGTAATTTCGTTACACACATTTGTATTAATTTCTCTCAACTTAAAATTCTGCCTCAGTACAAACTCAGATTTTTAAAAACTGTACCCCTAATCAATATATTTTCTTTAGCCACATGCCAAAACATTACTAATATAGTCAATATAAGAATGGGTTTTGCTTTTTTACATCCGAAATTTTTTTTTACCATTAAAAAGCCAAATTTATTACAGTATGAAAGTAGAATTTTCACTTAAGGTAAAACTGAAAACATTTTGTTACAGTCAGTGTTAATTTAACTTACAATAAATAAACACAGGACAATTAAAATACCTTGTATATTGTGATGTCTTGAAAAGATGCATCGAACATGCAGTGCAGCAGAGACGTGTTTTAACTTCCTTAGATATAAGACACGACATTCATGTGAAAGTTGTTGGGACGAAAGCAGTGCCTGGTGAACCAACAGAAAAAATATCTGAATGAAGTGCAGGTGAAGGTTAACAGAGGCTCCTTCAACCATTTGACTGTTCCAAGTAAAGCATCGGTACAGGTATCCAAAAAGTAAAAATCTACTGTAATAATCAATAACAGTACAGCACAGTAGTATTCAAACCTAAGCAATGGTGCACTATTTTAAAGTCACCTTCCACTGAAAATATGGTTTTGTTCATGTTTCTACAGATGTTTGAGCTTCACTGTGCAGACGGATGTTTGCAGAGTTTGACACATTCACTTGCTGAAAATGAAAAGTTTCACTGAAAATCCAACTGATTGTATGATGTGTGACAAACAACCAGAGACTTCCTGTGCCGAGCTTGAAAACAGACAAGTGTTTAGAGGACTGAACTTTTTTGTGAAAGAACATCAGAAAAATTATATTTGAAATTAGAGTAGTTTATAAACTTATGTGGAGGAGATTGCTAAAAGTTATAACTGTCTCACATTTTAGTTTTACTGATATCAATATCTTTCCACAAATAGACACTTTCCACACTGGAATATGTGAACATAAAATCTTTATGTTTTCATTGCTCCCCCTATACTGCTGCTCTGAGTGACACATATTTCACACTGTAATTCAGATCTTTATATTTCAGCCACATATAGCTTCACAACAGTCTTTTATTAAGTTCAAACCAGCACAGAGACACATGTTACAAAAAACCTGTTGCTTAGTGACCTGTGAAAAAGAAGTCCAAAACAATCTGAGGGCAATTTACATGAATGTACAACAAGCCTGAGTGTTTGTGTAGAACCTCAGACCATATCTGAGCTGCAATTAAAGTTTAAATATTCAATAAAATACATAGTCTAAAAACCCCCAGGAGCTATGTTATCGGGGGTTTTATGCTCCTGGTAGGGTCACCTATGGCAAACAGGTGGGAGAGGGTCCAGACAAAATGTAGCTCTCAAGACCCCTATGATGAAAAACACAAATGATCTTGAGTTTCATCGTCTGGACACGGGTCACCCCCGGAGCCAGGCCAGGGGGTGGGACACATTGGCGAGCGCCATGTGGCCGGGTGTTTTCCCATGGAGCCCATGGAACCAGCCTTCTTGAGAGGGGTTCGATTCTCTTTCACTCTGGAGATGCCACTGGTGAGAGGCGCCCCAGTGGACGAGAGGGTAGCCTCCCTCTGCCTTTGGGTGGGGGGACGGATCTTGACTGTTGTTTGTGTCTATGGTCTGAACAGCAGTTCAGAGTATCCACCCTTTTTGGAGTCCTTAGAAGGGGTACTGGAGAGTGCTCTTTCTGGGGATTCCTTCATTCTGCTGGGGGACTTCAACGCTCACACTGACAATGACAGTGAGACCTGGAGGGGTGTGACTGGGAGGAATGGCCCTTCCGATCTGAACCTGAGCAGTGTTTTGTTATTGGACTTCTGTGCTCATCACAGATTTGTGGTCATATCGTCGGACTTGCGGCCTCATTGGACTTAGTAAAAAAATCAAAATCAAATCAAATCAAAGTTTATTTATATAGCACTTTTCAACTCCATCAGGTAGACCAAAGGCTTTCCAACATTGACAAGATAAAACAATACAGTGGATTTCGGTTAATAAAATAAATCAAAAACACCATAGTACAGCATGATGATAAGAACTAATAAATCCATACCATTAAAACAGGACATTTTAAGACAAGATAAAATTACACCGAGTTAAGTATTAAAAGCACATCTGAATAAGTGAGTCTTTAACTTGGCTTTGAACAACAACAATTCATTGATGGAGCGTAGTTCGAAAGGAAGTGAGTTCTAAAGTCTTGGAGCAGCAGCTGCAAAGGAACGGTCACCCCACTGCTTGTAGCTTCGTAAAATCTCACCACTCACCTGGTGGTGAGTCGGCTCCATTGATGGGGGAGGATGCCGGACAGACCTGGCAGACCCAAATGTATTGTGCCTCCATTGTTGAGGCAGCCGATCGGTGCTGTGGCTGTAAGGTAGTCAGTGCCTGTCGTGACGGCAATACCCAAAACCCCTGGTGGACACCGGTGGTGAGGGATGCCGTCAAGCTGAAGAAGGAGTCCTATCGGGCCTTTTTTGGCCTGTGGGACTCTGGAGGCAGCAGAGGGGTACCGGCAGGCTAAGCGGACGGCAGTTATGGCAGTTGCTGAGGCAAAAACCCAGGCATGGCAGGAGTTCGGTGAGGCCATGGAGCACAACTTCCAAAGCAGTGCCTCTGGATTGGAAGACCAGGGTAGTGGTCCCTCTTTTTAGAAAGGGGGACCAGAGGATGTGTTCCAACTACAGGGGGATCACATGCCTCATCCTCCCTGGGAAGGTCTATTCAGGGGTACTGGAGAGGAGGGTCCATCAGGTAGTCGAACCTCGGATTCAAGAGGAGCAATGTGGTTTTTGTCCTGCGCATGGAACTGTGGACCAGCTCTACACCCTTGACAGGGTCCTTGAGGGTGCATGGGAGTTTTTCCAATCAGTCCACATATGTTTTGTGGACTTGTGGAGAAGGCATTCGACCATGTCCTGTGGGGTGTTCTCCGGTAGTATGGGGTACTGGACGTCCTGATACGGGCTGTCCGTTCCCTGTACACCCGGTGCCAGAGCTTGGTCTGCATTGCCGGCAGTAAGTCGAATTCATTCCCAGTGAGGGTTGGACTTTGCCAGGGCTGCCCTTTGTCACCGATTCTGTTCATAACTTTTATGCACAGAATTTCTAGGCACAGCCATAGTATTGAAGGGGTCAGGATCGGTGACCTCAGGATCGGGTCGCTGCTTTTTGCAGATGATTTGGTCCCGTTGGCTTCATCAGCCATGAACTCCAGTTCTCACTGGATTGGTTCGCAGGCGCATGTGAAGCAGCCAGGATGAGAATCAGTACCTCCAAATCCGTGGCCATGGTTCTCAATCAGAAAAGGGTGGAGTGCCCTCTCCGGATCGGGGAGGAGATCCTGCCCCAAGTGGAGAAGTTCAAGTACCTCGGGGTCTTGTTCTCGAGTAATGGAAGAATGGAGCGTGAGATCGACACGTGGGTTGGTGCAGCGTCTGCAGTAATGCGTACTCTTCATGGATCCGTTGTGGTGAAGAGGGAGCTGAGCCAAAATGCAAAGCTCTGGATTTACTGATATATCTTCGTTCCCACCCTCACCTATGGTCATTAGCTTTGGGTAGTGACCAAAAGAACAGGATCGCGAGTACAAGTGGCTGAAATGAACGTCCCCTGTAGGGTGACCGAGCTCTAACTTAGAGATAGAGTGAGAAGCTCGGTCATCTGGGAGGAGCTTGGACTCGAGTTGCTCCTCCTCTGCGTTGAGAAGAGCCAGATGAAGTGGCTTGGGCATCTAATTAGGATGCCTCCTGGACGCCTCCCTGGTGAGGTGTTCAGGGCACGTCCCACCAGTAGGAGACCGTGGGGAAGACCCAGGACACGCTGGAGGGACTATGTCTCTCGGCTGGCCTGGGAACGCCTCAGGATCCCCTGGGAAGTGTTGTATGAAGTAGCGAAGGGAAGTCTGGGCTTCCCTGCTTAGGCTGCTGCCCCCGCGACCCAACCCGGGATAAGCAGAAGAAAATGGATGGATGGATGGATGGATGGACACAAAATCGATACTACTGCTTTGATTTACAGTCTTTAAATTCATGTGATAAAGGTAAATTTGGATGTTTCCCAAGTTTCCTGCAGCTCCTCCTTTGTTTAAAATATTAGACAATAAATCTTCTGAAGTGATCACAATATTCTGCAATAATTACACCACGCCTGCATTCATGCTCTTTTCACTTAAATATTTAAGACTGACTTTCAACAATATATAAATCCTCATGAAATAATAATAATCTAATGTATTTGGTGTATTATCTGGTAAAATCAACCTATATTACAATGGTTGAGTATTTTTAATATCTGATTTTATCTGTGTTTGCAGTTATTATGAAAATATGAAAACAAAAAATGTAAAAACACAAATGTGAAGTGGACCTGACAGTAAAATTCCATACTAACATGTCATTTTAGTTCAATTGAAATCACTGATATTGCATTTACAACTATAACTATAATAGTGAGTCTATAACTGGTAAGTTCAAAGCTATTGTCCTTATTCTTTATTCGGATCCCCATTAGCTCCCACAGAGTGGTTGCTAGTCTTCTTGGGGTCCCAGGATAAAAACAAAATTACAACTTACAAAACATTAAAATACATAAAAAACAAAATGAAACAAAAACATTTCATTAAAATGCAACCTGCTACAAACACACCACTTTAAAACAAGACAAGCACAATGGAAAAGTATTATAAATTAGTCTGTGCTAGTCGTCCCTTTATCTTTCCCTTAAAAGAGATGAAATTCTTAGTCTCTGATCTGTAGAGGAAGTGAATTCCATGCCTTTGCTCCTCTGTAAACAATGGTCCTTTTCATGGAGTTAGTTTTGGGCCTAGGTATGACCAATGTGCTTCAGGACACTTGGCGAGTCCCATAGTGGTGACAGAACCCACTAAATGAAAGGCTTTCCGAAAAAAAATCCAGATTCACTCTGCCCCAAAGCTTTAAACATTACCAATAGCAGACAAATTTGTAATTTAGCCTCTACTGATAGCCAGGACAGTTTACTGTGCATCTCTTGAACATATGTTGTAAAAGGACAGCGGAGTACAACCCTAGCAGCTCTATTTTGAGCCATTTGAAGTTTCCTTAGCTGCATCTGTGTGACATTGGACCACACTACAGGTCAGTAATGCAGGTGGGACAATACAATGCTTTGAACAACCATTTTCAATACAGAAGTTGGACAATAAGCAGAACATTTCTTAGCCATAGCAATACCCTTACCCATCATACTGACAGTATGGTTAATTTGATCAGACGAAGACAATGACTGGTCCAATCTAATGCCCAACAGCTAGACTTTGTAGACCTGCTCCACTAGACCTTCCTCAAGTGACAGCTGAAGAGCATTCACACCCGGCTGCACCCTCCTGTTACTGAACACAATACGTTTAGTTTGGGCAGTTTTTAACACTAATTTATTCATGTTTACCCACTTCATTGCCAAGTTTAACTCATCCTGTAGAGTGCTGTTCAGTTCAGGTGTTTTTGAAGAAGAGAACAGAGTAGCATCATCAGCATACATTACAATACTTGATTTTCTCGCAGACCATGGAAAATCCCTTATAAATATTGAAAATAAAAGTGGGCCCATACAGCTTCCTTGAGGCAAACCACATGATATTTTAGTGCTTGATAAACTGCCATTAAAAACACTTGCTGAACATGATTGGAGAGGTAAGTTTTTTATCCATCTAAGTGCTGTTTGAAAGAAAGCATAAGATTGTAATTTTTTTATACCATACAACGGTCAATGACATCAAATGCTGCTGTGAAATCCAACAACACAGCTCCCACTGATTTACCCTCATCCAAAGACATTTACCTTCTTCTGTCATATGTGCCAGAGCAGTGTGTGTTGAGTGGCCTTGCCTATATGCATGCTGAGCCTTTGTAAAGAATTTATTTCCGTTAAAATATTTCATAATTTGATTAAAAACATTTTTTTTCTAATAATTTACTGAGCCCAGGGAGTAAATTGATAGGCCTGCAATTAGAACCGGTAAAGGGTAATTTTCCATATTTTGGTAAAGGAATAATTTTTGATTGTTTCCAAAGTTTTGGAAATGTTCAGCTGAGAATCGATCGATTAAAAATATGACAAATCGGTTTAACAAGCCAATTTGCAGCAACTCTGATTATTTTTCCATCAAGGTTGTCGGTTGTGCCAGGTGTATCCTCTGAGAGACCATATAGCATCTTTTCAACAACTGTGTGCAGGGCCGGCCCTAGGTCAGATGGCGCCCCTTCCACTAACTATATGCATATAAACTATGGCACAAATTCTGCAGCATTGAAGCAGACGATGACGATAATGGACCAATAGGAAGTGGCCAATGTGACAACATGTGGTCATGTGATATGAAACTCTCTGGTTTGAAGTGAAAATGCAATTTGAGTGAAAGTATTGCTTTTCATTTATTATGTGCTTCAAGTCAAACTGAAAAAACAAAAGCTTAAATCAAAAACCATCATTTTTGAGATAGATCAGAATAAAAATGTAAATGACAGAGTGATTTCACTTTGTTTTAGCGTAGCTTTATTTAAACTGTTTTTCTGCACAAAATAAACAAACTTTAAAATCAGGTTTTTAAACAAAAAAACATTTAAAATCTGAAGTGTGATGTTTTACCACGGTCTCTTTCCCTTGTCTTTGTAGTGCTGACCTCATCCATGTACACTGGATATGTATATGGTAAGAACCATATTTTAATTGTAACCTTAACAAACCTTAAATTCTAATTGTGTAATTAATATTTGCGGATTCTAGTTATAGTCTTTTCAACAAGGACAATGGATTGATCTCTGTCATACACTGTACATAGAGTGGACAAAGCTAAAGTGATGTCACCGGTTGGTTTGTGGATCGAGGAGTGTGGTATTGGAACGTGGCCATGTTAGCTTTTTGGAGCCAGAAGTGACCATATTTGGATATGAAGGGAGGAGTGAGGAGGCAGGTCTGACCCTTGAACCTGAGGACACTGTCCAATGTGGATGAGACTGGAGTCCTGCCTCCAAACCACCTGTATATTATTGGAGACCAGAGCTGTCAATCAAACTAACCCTGCCCCTAACTCCTCCCACCAGATCACTGAGAAGAAGTTGATTTTATCAGACTTATCAATGACCTGTGGAAAAAATGTGTTAACTGAATATTTCAGGATTGAAAATGAGGATTTTTGAATTGACATCAGTTGGAGCCAGCACCTGGTGGCTATTGGTGGTATTGATCTTTTGTGTCACATTGGCCTAATTTTTGAGACAGTGGTTGTGTCCATTTTATATTTTTTCTGTGTCAGACACGTCAGACATTTACTGATGAATGTTTTTTAGCTGTAAATTCAAGATTAATGAAAGAAATCAAAAAGAGAAGTTTCTTGTTCATCTCATCCTTCTCCTCTGCAGCTTCTCTCACCGTCTCTCCTGGAAGGTCTCAGTTCTTTAAGTACGAGTCTTTCTCTCTGAGCTGCCATGAAAACAGGAATGTGTCAGGGTGGAGGGTGAAGGCCAAAACTGTCCGTGGAGTTTCAGAGTGTGGAAGCGACTGGGGATCTGTGCAGGCATCATCCTGTGTCATCAATGAGGCTTACAGCTGGAACACTGGGGTGTACTGGTGTGAGTCCACATCTGGGGAGACAAGTCCAACTGTCAACATCAGCATCACTGGTTAGTCTGTCGCAGCAGGCAGGAAACATTGTGATTGCATATAGATTAACATGAAACAACTAGAACCGAAACTGTCACAAATCAGGAAGCTGGACCCAAATGCAGACACAGGCAGGCAACTGAGTCAAACAGGGTTTTAATAAGAAAACTCAAACTCTGCATATATTTTGTCTATATTGTCTGGAGCAGTAAGCTGCCAGCAGGGTCTCCCAAGGTGGGCAGGTGTGGAGTGAAGATCCAGACAAACATGATCCTAAGACAAGAGGAAACAGAAAGATGTTTACCCTGTCCAGGTCAGGGCCACCAGAACCTACCCCTGGGGCTAGGCCTAAGGATAATGTTCTATATTAGTTTTAATGCTGCATATCAAAAATATTGTTTGCAACATCTTCTGCAATAATGATAATGGATGTATTTTATGTCAAAAACAAAAAAATTGAATTTAATAACTTGTAAAAGTTCTGTAAAAAGGATCTGAAAAGTGTTACCAACCATTAATTGATGTGCTTCACAGAGAATAATGTGATCCTGAAGAGTCCAGTGTCCCCTGTGAGGGAGGGAGAGTCTGTGACTCTGCGCTGCACAACTCGAAGCAACTCCTCCAACTTGCAGGCCAGCATCTTCATGAAGGACAGAGTTCTGGTCGGGGCAACCACCAGCGGACAGATGGTCCTGCCCGCAGTGTCCAAATCTGATGCAGGCCTCTACATGTGCAAGATCACAGAAACTGGTGCCTCACCAGAAAGCTGGCTCGTTGTCACAGGTCAGAGACACTAATGAAAAATACAGTTTTACAATAGAATAGAATAGCATAGAATAGAAGATGCTTGTACTAGCCGGCACGCTGTGGGTTCTCCCCAACACAGACACACCTGGAGCCGCTGTCGATTAAACAGTTTATTCTTTTGTTCATTTTTTACAAACACAATACACGCGGGTTCTTCCTGGCTCCGCCGTTGCTTCCCGCTGTGGGCTCACAGTCCGCTTGCCCGACTGTCCCAGCCTCCAGTCTGGTGCAGTCTCAGAGTAGCAACCCCTCTCTGGCTCCAGCCTGCTACTAAAAAAACCCACAAGACACATTGTTCCCCATTAGTTTGTCAGGTGTGTCAATCAACACACCTCGCCCTGCTCCCTGCTCCATCTGCTCCACCTCTCCCTGCTGCAACTTAGCCAACAACCACACGCCACCACCACATACCCCCACCGTCCGACTTAGGCCAGGGAGCCATCTTGCCTAACCCACTCCCAAGCGTGTGCAGTTTTGCTCTCAGGTCCAGGATGTACTGAATCTCATTTTTACTGGGGCTCAAACTATCCTCCCAGTTGTCCTTAAGTAGGTCCAGAGCGCCACGTGGTTTCCTACCAAACAGTAGTTCAAAGGGAGAAAATCCCATGGAGACCTGGGGAACCTCCCGCACTGCAAACAACAGAGGATCTAACCATTTATCCCAATTGCATTCATCATCGTGAATAAACTTACGAATCATGGACTTTAAGGTCTTGTTCAGCCGCGCCACCAGACCATCAGTCTGTGGATGGTACACACTGGTCCGAACAGACTTAATGCAATAATTCATACAGTTCTTTCAGTGTGCGTGACATGAACGATGTGCCCTGGTCAGTCAGAATTTCTTTCGGAACTCCGACTCGGGAGATGACCTGAAACAGCGCGTGTGCAACACTCTTTGCAGAGATGCTGTGCTGCGGCACTGCTTCGGGATATCGTGTTGCATAATCCACCAGAACGAATACAAAATGATATCCCCGTGCACTCCGGTGAAATGGCCCGATGAGGTCCATGCCAATGCGCTCAAATGGAACCTCCATTAATGGTAATGGGCGCAGAGGCGCTTTTGGAATGGCCGGCTGGTTAACCAGCTGACATTCAGGGCAAGATGCGCACCAACGGCGCACATCCCCCCGAATACCCGGCC
>OOFC01020625.1:0-24394 GCA_900323345.1 Pseudochromis fuscus
GTAACTTTGGACATGTTCACATACGAGCACTGCACACCTCACTCCATCTACTACAAAGAGAGAGAGAAAAAAAATAATAAATCACAGGTTTAGTTTGAAAACAAACAGACACATTATATGATACACAATGTTCTTCAAGCTCATGTTGGGGGCAGTTGTGACTGTCGGGAGGATGCTTTTGGCAAGTTAAGTGTGGCAGCAGGTAACACGTGAAGGTCATGAGAAGAAGTCACAAAAGCAACGACTGGTTCATTTCAAGGTGCAGCAGCAGCAGCAGCATGTGTGTTATTATCATCTTTAATTTGCATTTTGGTTAAAGTCTGGCTTCACTGTTTTCTTCTCTTACTTCAGAGTCCCTCACCCAGCATGCACTGCTCTGCTTTCTACACTTGCACAAGGAGGTGGGGGCAAACAGAGCAAAGCAGACCAGAAGATGATTATGTTCCCTCATCCCCCTGTTTTTTTTTTTTTTTCCTGTATGTACATCATGTGACAACAGAAACAAACACAGAAAAAAATCACCTAACCACAGGACGCACTGTCAAGCTGATCACCTCCCTGATAACACACAGGTTAATCTGGGTTACAGTAAAAAAAACAAAAAAACAAAAACATGGAGGTTGGAGGACGTCAGTGAGGGAACATAAACTGGTTTTCAAAAGTGAAATGAAATTGGTTGGAAAATGAAATGCTGACAGACTCCTGAGGTGGCGGGGGAAGGAAAGCTGTCAGTATAGCCAAGATGAGCACGACACACACACACACACAAAAAAAACCAAAACAGTCACAACACACACACTTCCCCACACACACATGTTCTTTATAAAGGCAGGACCAGCGTGAACCAACAAAGGATTAATATAGGCAGCAGACACCCACCTCCTCTGAGGTGGAAGAGGACGCTGGCGCACACTGAATAATCAACAACGATGGATCTTTTTTTAAATTTACAGAATCGAATCCACCATCTTCAAATTATCACCACAGGTATTCACTTTTTTTTTGTTTTGTTTTTTTTTGTCGGTTAAAACACAATCATTGGAATGGTTTTTGTTTCACTAAACCGAATAACAAGAATTACAGAGAAGTGGAAGAAGAAGGTTGAGCGGCTAAGATAAAAAGAAAAAAAAAACAAAACCACAAAGTAAACACCCTATTATTAAAATAACCTTTTTACCTTTGTTTTAAAAAAAGATTACAAAATATAAAATTAAATAATTTGGAGTATAAAGGCACACATCTTGCACAGTGTATACAATGAAAAACAGTTATTTAAAGCATGGTAGGGACTATTTTACGCTCACAAATCTGGTTAAAGTGGAAGGGCACGAAGAGAACCTGAACAGCCAACAACACACACTAGAGAGGGGAAAAGGAAACTTAGTCCTGTGACATGCAATTATTACTTTTTTTTTTTTTATATCTTTTTAAAGTACATCTATAAAAATTCAAGCAGTATCATTCTTCATTTACCACAGCACCATCATTCATTCTGAAGGGTGGCTCTTTTTTTTCTCCTTTTTTTAAATACAACTATATTTCATGACTAAAATCCAATGTAAAAATATAAATGTGAATATAATCTATGATATCTAAACAAACATATCGTGATGGAAGCTTTTTGCATGGGTTAGAATAGTCAAGGAAGGACGACTTTTACTCGTTTTAGTTGGTTATCCAGAATTGATACACAACGTCACACACAGAAAAAAACAACAACTTTTCTCTCTTACATACAAGTATATTGCATTTCCCTTGTTAAGACCATTATTGACTAATTGGGATCTTTTCTTTTTGTAACATTTGGTTCCTTTCCTCTTGTGCAAAATATACAAAAAAAAAAAACTCAAACAGAAACAAAACAAAAAAAAAAAAATCAATTCGTAAAACTGCCAAATTCAAACACAGATAACCTAACAACACAAACGACGATGAATAACACACTCACAGCCGAGGTTAGAGAACGTTGGTGTTAATGACTTAACGACACATTTCTGTAGCTACTCTCTTCCCAACCTCCCTCCTCCTCCTCTTTCTTTTTTTTTTTTGAACACTGACACACACACACACCATTCGTTGCCACTGGGTGTGTGTGCTGGTACGATGCTGGAGGTAAACCGTCTTCTGTCTGCCCTGAAAGCACACAGTGTTTCCTGCTCCCCAAACCCACCACCACCACCACCACCACCACGGATCACTTCTTCTTCAAGGATGGGAAAGGCTGTTGTTAACAAAAGCCCTGTAAAACACAATTTGTCCACTTCCCCCCCCTCCCTAATATTGCAGTAAACCCTTCCCAACCAAGAACCCCCCCACAGGTGAGAGATGAGGTGGATTTAGAGATCAGGTGTCTTAAGATTCGAGTTCCTTTTTCCTCTTTGTTGCTGCGCATGTAACAGAATAAAAGCTCCTAACCTCTAACAACAAATAAAAGTGCAACATTTTTTTTGATTTTACTCATAAGGTGCTGATGGCAACAGAAGGTTAAGGGCTTTTGTTGATGTTTCATACTCTGACACCCTTCACAAAGATATTATGATAAGGAGTGACTCGCTCAATAAGCAGCCACAGCCACACGTGACCTCTGGGTCATTCTCCGCCACAGGAACAGAAACCAGGACTTCGTAACGAGGCCGAACATATTCTTCCCTTAATCATTCATCACAAGAAGGACAGCGTAATAATTTACTAAGTCATCTCAGAAGTGTTTGAGCCTGTGGCCAGAGAATCACCCAGAAGCTTAATCCAAAAACTGTACATGAAAGAAGATGGGAGGGGAAGGGGAGGCGTCTAAAGGTGATGGAGGAGGAACCCCAATGGGAAGATCTGTTTGGCTGAGTGCTTGTAATAGCATTTTGGGTGGGTGTGGGTCCGGCTGTTGGCCTATTGGAAGACTGCTTCCTACTTCCTGAAACGAAGCGATTGCATTAGGCGAGGCTCAACGTTAAAAAAAAAAATCTTCACTCGAGTTTTCTCGTTTGCAAGAAGGACCTCACTCTGTGCTGTAATCTGACCTCTGCCTGTCCTCACACTGTACGCATCACACCCTCCCCCTGAACATCAGAAGGAAAAAGACAAACATCACAATAATACAAAAAAAATGCAGGGTGCAGGATGTTGTGTTAGAGGCAATTAAAAAAAAGCCGTATTCCCACATAAACAAGCATGAACACAAACAACTTATATGAACATAAACGTAATGACTTGGACACTTGCTTTTTAACACCCTTATCATCCAAAGTAACACATGACTCAACAGAGGAGAGGTTAAATGTAAACGAACAATGTTTTCTTTTTTTGTTTGTTTTGTATATATATTTTTTTTCTAGCTGCAGAGTGTGGCACCCCACTGAAGGAGGGGAGAAACAAACAGGGGAGGGGATGAGGAGGATGGATGAGGGAGAGTGATACAAAGCCATCACAGCACCTTATTAATTCAGCCTCTCGATGGTCTTCCTCTCCTTCACTTCTCTTCTCCACCCTTACTCCCCCACTTTGCCCTCCCTTTCCCATGTGCCTCTGTGCCCCCCCTCCCCCCGGTCGCTCCTCGAGGCTATGACAGGATAGTGGTGATGAAATCGTAAAACCTCTTGGAGTACTGCTCAGGGTTCACCGTGGAGATCTCTGCTCCGGCCTGCAGGGGGACACACAGATACAATTTACATCCACCATTTTTAAAACTACTCAGTTTTTTATTATTTTTTAACAGAACCATTAAACTGGGTCTTGCGGGCACTAACATACCCCATGTTTGACAGTCTTGGCGGCGTGGGCAGCTTTTTTCTTGGCATCATAATGCTGCAGGATGTCTATGATGGCCATGAAGTAAACCTCCTTCCTGGGAGCACCTGGAGTTTAAAGCAAATTCACCATGAATCTATACATCTGCACGGCAGCATCAGAAACACCTAATTTAAAAGCAGCCAGTAGGGGGAGCTCTCAGTTCTGTGTTCAGACTGCACACTCACTGTCATTGCTCTTGATGGCGTAGACGTCGATGGCGGGATCGAACTCTCCAGGTGAGAGAGGCTTGGTGCTATCCAGGGTGTTGCTGGGGCTGTCGGGGGGCGTCCCAATCCCCCCTCCGTCGCTCTCGCCCTCCTCCTCGGCCTCGTTGTCCTCGCTCTCCACCTCCTCCTGTTCGGCCCGCTCCACATCGTGGATCCCCACCAGCAGACTGTAGTCCATGAGCTTCAGCTGGGCCAGGAACTGAGGGTGATGGGAGAAAACAGGGTGGTACAGGAAATAAAAACAAGTGAAGGAATGTGAGGGAATTCAGAGCATCAGTGCACTATGGATTGTTAAGCTGTGACACAAAGGCTCATCCAACTAACCTCCACGTCTTTCCTGAGCTTCTCCAGGAACATTTTCTTGTTCTCGTCGTCGATGTAGATCTTCTGCCCGTCATTAATGAAGTCGTTGTCCTTGTAGGTGGGCAGCTCCTTGGCCTGCCCATCAGTATCGAGTATAGATTAGCATTGAGACACAAACAGTCTTGACCACAACACAGGCCTGTGAGGCATGCTGTACAGAGTAGGCCTGGGCTAAAATATGACAGAAGTCCGGTGCTTTGATCAAGTCAGTTTTCTTTTGAAATATGAGAAAGTGTCATTATCAGTTCATCCAATTGCACACAGTTTGGATCATTAAAAATATGAATATAGTTTTTTTAGCATCTGCACCAGCATCTGTATTCTTCATTCAGTATAGTTACAATGAATTATAATGCATATATCACTGCACCGGAGTAAAAGATCACCACACAGCAGTCTTACTTAACTGTCAGAATGATGGGGTATTTCAAAAGGCACAGTAAAGATTAAACTGTAATCTCAGAAAATGAGTCATCAGTGTGTGTCAATGTATGTGTGTGACAATCCTCCTCCTGTTGAAATACCCCCGTTTATATTTACATACAAGAGGCGTTGAGCCTGTGGTTTGTTACAACAGATATTACCTGCACAATGAGTTGGCTAACAAGAGTGTGTCCAAACCACAGCTGACCTCTGTTCAAGCTGAGTGATTTGACTGTGTAGTACAGTGCATGCAGCATGCTCACAGCAGAGTACAGATCCATCTGATGCACCAATTTTCCATATTGTTCACAGTTATATACATAATAATTATTTGTTCAGTAGAATAAAACAAAGGGGACTCCACATTTTTTCTAGCACATTACACATCAGTTTGGATAAAGTTTTATGAATGCATCTGGTAGACCCATACACTTTGTGTCATGAAAAAAAAAACCAAAACAAAACAAAAACGCCCAACTTAAAACCACACTTTTTTTTTTTTTGACACTAGGCTAGAATCCGAAAAGCATCTATTCTTATCACTTTGATAACATATCCCTGCCTGAGACAAATCACACTGTCATAGTTAATCTAAGATGCTTTTCGGAAACCAGACAGCGGTTTGCAGCTAATATAAACGGTATTATCTTTAACTCCCACTATGAAGGAGTTTACTATTTAAACGTCCATCTACTGGGATTAATTTTCTTCTTGAACAGGCTGCTGCAATACTGCCAGCAGCCTGTAGGGGGAAGAGGTGTTATGCGGGGAGGGACGGAGCCTAGTTTTGAGTCACTGAGGAAAAAAAGAGAGCAGGAAATGAGGTAACAGGGCAACAGCAGCAGCAGTTTAGCTACTACAAGTGTTTCTATGGCAGCAGGAGAAGAGCAGCAACACACAACGGCACTTTGTAGCACTAGAATGAGCTCAGACAGCGCACACCGACACACATACATACACATACAGAGTACAGTCTTTACACAGATAAACACAGGAATACATCTCACAGAGTAGGACACTTGAGCACATATATAAACAGACATGGACCTCCAATTTGGAATAAACATGGGATGTACAACTTGTCTTGACTTGAATAGAGAATGCGACATAAAAAGTAAATGAGGACGCAATGTGAGGCTGACTGCAGAGAGTGAACATGACCTGGAAACATTTTACAGGCCTATCACCTAAACAGACACCTCGGATTACTCATCCATCTTTCTGGGCATTCATTTGGACTGTCTTTCTGAGTGGTTCATTATGTATTATGCTCCTCCAAGTCATGCAAAGGGATTTTATCAGTGGGACTGCCACTGACTGCAACACTGACTCTTGATTTTTTTTTTTTTTTTTTTTTTTGCAGCTCATTGAAGTAGAAAAACAGAAAGATGTATCAGACAGTAAGAGAGGGTGGGTTGTCGATGAGCCTTACAAAGCCGTGTGACAGGTGAATTCCTCCACGCACTTTAAAAATGAATCTCCTTTTCTGTCAGCTGCGACACAAATGGATCTCCATGTCTTGCCGACAAAGCTGTGCCCTTCTGGAGGATTTGTGGCAGGCTGACACTGGGACCTTTGCAATCTGTTAAATGCCTATGTTGTCAGATGTAGTTTAACATCCTCTGCCAGTTTTTACATCAGTGATACGTAATTTGTACCAAAAAATAAATAAAAAAGAGACAGAGTGAGAGAGATGAGCTCTGGCTGTAACAGATGGTAGCCAAATTCATCTGAACAGCCACTGTCAAAACTTCACGTGGAAATAATATCCACTACCTATAATTCAGTTACGGGCAAATCAACCACAGAGCACTTCCTGTGTTTGTTTAGCACTGTAAGACATAAAGACACAGTTTAAGCCGTGTACGTCATTTATGAATAATTAACTGTTTGGGTGTGTGTGATAACAAATTGCTCTTATGTAAGCTGAGCCCTGAAAGGTTGTGACAACTGCTCATTTTAATGACCAACCTACTGCCGCCTCTGGACTAAAAGCAACATAATCTAAAGCCATTATGTCATTTGCTGGACTATTTTTGGAAAACAATGGGTAAAAGCCCCAAAAACTAAAAACAAACTGAGACGCAGGTATTCTCCGTTCTCACCTACTGATGCCGACAATACTGACTGCTGATAAAAACGCTTATCGCAGATTCCTGAGCAATATTGCCTTTGGGCCAGACCACCAGCGCACACTGTATAGCCCCACTTAACAAACCTGACTCATCTCTTCGACTTGCTAACCAACTCTATTTTTTGCTCTATTGCTTTTAGGGGACAGGTTCTCTTCCTCACAGGCTACATTACATCTCAAAATGTGTGCTGCGTTTTTATTACCGCTGTGGTTAGCAGGTTGATTATTGTTGTCTCCTTATTAATTCGTACCGCAGTACATTCTTGGATAACTCACAAGTTAGTTTCAGTTGTTAACTTGTAATAAAAATACCAACACAGCGAGGAAGCTCTCCCTCTGAGATAAAACACCCTAACTCTTCCACTTCTTGCTCTCCAGTGTTTTACATACATGTGGGTGTCGTTGAGTGAATGGTGAGAACGAAAATGAATCGTCTGGCGAAAGTGAACTCACTGACAAGTTGAGCAAAAAGGTAAATGGATGAAATGTGCGCAAAATATGGCCTTTTAACAGTATCAGCCTGGAGAATACGAGGAAACGGAAATGTTCGGGCGTACAAAAAAAGTAACAATAAAAATAAGATTGGTTTAATAGATCATGCCTGGTATATGAGCCCTGGTTCTCTTACATCTCTTACGTGTTTCATGGCGCAGTAAAAGCGCGTGGCAATCCGCAGTGTTTGCAGCCTTTGCTGAACGTTACCAGATTTGGGCCGCGGGGGCACATCCTCTGGTGGGGGTGGCTGCTAGAAAAAGGGGGAGCCAGGGAGGGACGGTAGGGGTGGAGGAGAGGAGAGAAGAAAGGAGAGAGGAAGGGAGGAAGGAAGTTGGAAGTAAAGGCAAAGTGTTTAAAATGTAACAGAACACAATTGTTTTTTTGTTTTAATTGGTAGAGGGTTGGAAAGGGCATCAACGCGAAAGATCTGTATAGAGGTTTACATTCCTTTGATGGGTTTACAATGGCTGGGTTAAGAAAGTGTACTTCAGTATCCAACAGGCTCATCCAATCATGATGTAAGTAAGTGTAATGACTTTTGCAGTTTTTGTTCAATTAATTTCAGCAGGAATTCATTTAAGGTTCATTTAAAGTTATTCCCATATATCCACATTCAAGAGTGATTTTCTATACATGCATGACTGTAGTTTGTCTACAGTGGTGTCATAAAGGTTTCCTGGCATAAACGCCTGGTGGAGAAGAGGAAGCAGCCTGGCAACACTAAGCAGCAAGGATCTGAAACTATGCAGAGCGAGGAAACAACTGCAGACTATTTTATATTCTATGAACCTGTAATGTGCCAACAGCATCTGATCAGGATGTGGGACTATTTCTAAAGGCTTTAATAAAATATAAAGGCAGTTCACACTCATTCATATCGTCACATTAAAGCCATGTGCCTCCACCGGACATACCAGCTGGTGCTGGCGTGAGGAGAGAGAGGACAGCATAAAAAAAAAACAACTGCAGCAGAGGGTGTCTGAGTGGAGACACAGGTTCTGTTCCACAAACCAAGAACCAGTTACTATTTAATGACATACAAACATATCTTCTACAATTTCCACATCACTTTTGGTAAATTGTGGCTCAGTGTCCTAAATACGTTAAGCTCTCTGTGGTTACCCATGAATAAAAGTAGGGCAACATAAAGCTACTAGCATGATTTGGTGGGCCTACTTAAAACGGCCATTGCTGAGTTTGTGCTCTAGTTAGGATAAATTGAGAGTAAACAAATAAGGTGTCAACACATTGACTGATTGGTTGTTTGGTAAATTGTGAACATAAAATGTTTCAGTAAAGCCAGCTGCTGCTGTCTGATAGCCAAAACCCTGAGACAGCAGCTACAAGAAGCACAAATATTGTTTTTATGAAAAGAAAAATACATGTCACATGTGGGTAGAACAGAACATGTCCACAATGTGCAAAAGAATGAGGCTGGTGTTCATACACATCGAAATGTGTTAGAAATAATGTAACTTCATAAAGGATGCAGAAAAAACATTATATACCATGCAGATGCATGCATGAAGGGGAGAGGGCCATGCAGTCAGGAGAGGACCCTGCCGTGCTTGTTGTTGGTTGGTGTGTGTGTGTGTGTGTGTGTGTGTAGCAGTATTTTTGACTCTTGTTTTGTTTTTCAAAGATACATATTTTCATATTTTACCTTCTTGACAAAAGACATCATTTCCTCCTTCATTTGAAATAATGTACGTTCGTCTTTATCTGACTGGCAAACTGCAGAGTGGGAGCATCCACACTAGTGTGAACTAGCGTTGAATGACAGAAGACTGCGTCGGAGGAAAAACATGAATTCATAACCATCGAGTACTTGTGGAGTGCAGGTGCAATTTAAACCTGCAGTGCAGAACTTCAGTGTCCCTCTTCTGACACTGACAGTAATTACACAACTGCTGTGGACGCATGCTCACAACATCTGCTCCGTTGCTACAGTCAGCCCCACTACAGTCGCTGCTTGTTGACTTTAAATGTGTGGGAACGTCGCCACAGATGGAAAACTCTGGTACTCTGTGAAATGCAGAGAGATTTACCTGGAGCGGATATTTGTAATCAGTGTAAACTGGTTTGGAGAGAGATTGAATTTCACTAAGTTCCGCACTCTGGGTTTAACTTGGGCCTGTTTGTATATATGTGTTCATACAATGGTGTTTTAAGAGGAGAACCCAGTATTCTGTTTTTCTTATGTATCTGTTCTCATTTGGGTGTGAACATGTTTGTGTGATCACATACTGTGTTTTGGATCATGCATCTAAATATAATGTACATAAGAGTGAGAAACTTCACCTTTTGTCAGAATGACCCTATGATACTTTGTAATAGAAGTTAAACAACCAAAGAAATCAACTCAGTCTAAAAGCAGCAGCATGTAATAGTTTGAGTTGAGTCAGGAAATAACATCATCATTCATGTTAGCTTGCCTAAATGTATCTTGTTGCGTTTTAATCTCTCTTTCCAGACAGTAAATGGTGTTTCACACACAGCTGCACAGCAGACGAAAAGAGGTCACACAGTGGGCTCACGTGTGTGTTAAATCCCCTGCTGCCTTTTTTTTCCACTGATTTTTTTTTAACCCCAATAATGTTTTGTTTCTTCCTCCATTTACAGAAGGTTATATTTAGTTCAGGGATTCCCTGAAGTCCTTCATGCCTCACTGCATGGTGTCCCTCAATTAAGCCCCTGTAAAACCTGGTGGAAAAGTTCAAAACGCTGTGGTTCAAAACTGTGGCAGCCTCATGTAAAAAGCCTTTATCGTGGAGTCCTTGCAGAGGAAAATGTGGAGACATATAATCAGGGAAAAAGTCCCTGTGGACAACCTCCTCCTTCCAATATTGCTGAGTTAGCAAACTGTATTTCAAAGGCATAGTGTTCAAAGACAGTGTCAACACCTTTCATCTCTCAAGGTCAAAGAATACGGGTCCTGGTAATGTACTAATTCTAACTGCTAACTAATACAAATGTAACCATCAGGTCGATGCAATTTCTGTGACACGATTCTTTGAAGGCAGGTGACTCTGTTCAAGCAGCCAAAAACTGAAAATAGGCAAGTGTCTCACACCAAACGGTAACATTTCCATCACTATCAAGCACACAAAACCTCATATACACATACAAGTCCCAGTCAGATACACAGCTACATAGAAAACACACCATACAAAAGGATTACTCCATCATAAGACGACGACTGACTGAATTACAACCCAACACATACCCAGACATTAACACTCACACATGCGCACACAGCCCTCAGTCTCTCACACACACAGACAGCAAGCAGGGGAACTGATGGACCAGCAGAAGCGAGGTTAGAGGGGGATGAAGCAAATTAAAGAGACACAAATAGCGTGCAGTGGCTAGAAAGGGAATGGGGTAATGAGGTAGGGTGCTAACTGAAAGAGATGGATATTTTGCTACTGTCATCCCCACCCAAAGGGAAACAAAATAAGACATCGACATTGTGTTAGTTTGGCCATTTGGGTGATGACAGTGAGCCTGGAACGGTTTGAAGCTGTGTCAGTTCTTGAAAACACTGGAAACACAGGTTGTTTTCTCTCTCATTCTTGAATTGTCCACATGGCTTTGAACTGACATGTAGTCCAATCAGAACAGAGTAATCTTTAAGTCTTTTTTTTTTTTTTAGTGTATCTGTAAAATGTTTGATTTATTTTGCTTCCTACACCAAAGTGACACCAGAATTAAAAACATCAACAACATCCGAGTGTCTATTGTTCAAACTACACGACTCCACTACTCCCTGATGTGCTCAAACAGCTGGCAGGTGATAGTCTGCCATCAGTAATACCACATTAATTAAAACACTGTTCTTAAGTAAGTTATGTGAAAATTATTCTTCCTATGTTTTGATCATTGATTATTCACTATGTGCAACTAAATGCATGTTGATGTCGGTGTAAACGAACACACTTATAACACATCAGTACTGAGAGCCAGACGAGGTATGACTGCCTTAAATATTTAAGAGATGCTTTCTAAACTGGTGATTATCTAGTTTTTTAACTAATATTTATTTCACTTTTAAACAATATTAGTTTATTTCTTATTGACAGTATTTTTTATGACAGCTATTATCAATATTAGAGTTTCTTTAAAGCATATGGTAATGCTTAACAGGTTACATTTTAAGTGTGTGCGTATGTATAACAGTGGATCCCAGCTCACGACAATTGACTGTACCTTCTCCTTGTCGCTGGCCTCTCTCGCCACAGTGGAACCCTTAAAAGAAAAAAAAACAAAACATAAAACATGATACCAGCCAGGCAGATGCTCTGAGATATTTGGAGCCACATTTTGAATATTTTCACAGATGATTTTTTTTGGTAATTTTTATTAAATAATGAACAACAAACAAGCCTAACATGGGGACAAAAAACAGGGTAAAAAAAGACATGGTTTAAATTTCTTCTTATTCGTGATCATATCTGATCGCCTCCCTTAACTCGCGTCCTGTTTCTTGATCTGTGCCTCCCTCCTCCCCTCCTACCTTGAGGTCATATTTTTTGTAGACGGAAAGGCGGTGGGAGAAGACATTGCGTGTGACAATCATGTAGGTCTCATCTCCATCCACTGTCAGTCGGTACATCCCCAGAAACTGAGGCAGCAGCGTGTTGCCATGGCACTCCACAATGAACTATCAAAAAAGAGTGAGGAATTCAGATTTATGACCCTCTTACAGTCAGAATGGAGGCTGTGAGAAATAAAGTTTGACAGGTTTAGAAACACGGCGCAATCCCTTTAAGACTTAGTTTTGTTCAGTCATCAACTGCAAGGTGCTAAGGTCCTAGGAAATAATATGAATCCGCACCCAAAATTTTTTATTTATTGAAAATTGCTATGACAACAGCTACGAAGAGTCCTCAACCTGCGTGTGTTGTAAGCCTGGAATGAATATTAAAATTAGGTAACTGAAGAACTGAGGCATCTGTTATTGTAAGATGTGAATCTGAAGCTGAAGCTGTTTTCACCTGATGGTATTTCTTTAAAATATTATGCATCTCGGCCACATCCTCGCTGCTGATGGTCTTGATGACGTAGCGCTTATCATAAGAGGTATGGAAGCGGGCCCCACTGCGCCCCTGAGCCTCGCTGTTCAAGGGAGCACTGCGCGTCAGAGAGTTCTGCAAATAAAGAGCGAAGATTATAAAGATTATCTAGATATACACACTGAACTAACACAAGCTTGTCTTCTTTACTTTTTAACAAACCTTTTATGTGTGTTATTTGCACAGAGATTGGCCTGAGAGGCTTGTTTTAGTAAATACAGACAGCAGTTCAGAAAGTTGACCTCTCATGATTAAACAGCTGCCGGTGAAATTACATTTTCTCAGTATTGATTGTAGAGCGTGAAAGAGCAGCCCCTCCAGTGTATTTGGCTGAAGCTCACAGTCCAGCGTGCCCTAGATCTACCTTCTCATTGTCTCACCACCTCCCACACTCCAGTCTAAACACATGAGGTTCTGACCCCTGTCCAGAGCTACACACAGATACAAACAGCTGCTGCCCAGACTTTGGAGCTCAAAAGTAACATGATCCAACACCCCCTGGCTCAATGCCTCATTCTCTAAGAATTCCTCAGCCCTCAGCTCCCTCCCCTCTCCTCTACTCATAGCATCTATTGCTGGCGTTGCAAAGTGAGAACTAACTCCTCAGGTACCCAAACAGTCTTGTTTTAAAAACTGGTTGAAGATTTGTTTTGTTGATTTTTCTAAAAACTAAAACTAACAAGTCTGCCTGTAGTCCAAGTCTTGGTGTGAAACTGAAGTTGAAAAGCAATCATTTCCCTGAGACTGGCAAAGATAAAAAGCTGTAATACTAATTAAAGTCATAGTTTGTCATTTTCTCTCCTATGCCTTTAATATGATGGGGGAAACAGATTGATCTGTTTGCTCTTTAGATATCAGGCTGAAAATGTATTTAATACTAAAAGTGTTGCTCATTGATACAAATATTCACTGCTGTATGTCAATTAAAATGAGACATTATTACAAATGTAATTACCAGCAGGCTGGTTTAAGTACAAGCAAAAAAGAAAAAAGGGACAAACCACTAAATGATTTGATAGTTACTAGTGCCACATGTAGGAAAGTGGTTTAATGTTAACAACACCAAATTCCTCTGGACCGGTCAGTGTCTTAACAGCCCCGACTGCCCACTTACTGCAGCCAGCTGAACCCTAATGTAAACATGTAAGAAGGACAGCTGCACTGAGCCGGGACACAATGACCTCCAAATACTGCCAACTCACTGACTGCACTGGGAAAAAGGGATTTACTAGGAAAGAGTGGAAAATAAAGGAAGACAAGGAGTGGGCTGAAACAAAGGAGGGAAAGGAAAAAGCGCAGAGAAACAGTTTATGGGTCAAGACTATGATCAAATTTGTTTTGGAACAATGAAAGTGTTTTTTTCAGTAGCACCAGATGGGCACGGATATCAGATACATTACGTATTGACTGTAAAATCACGTGATTGTCTATTGCAATAGACATTTACACAAACGTAATATTACAAAGGAGAAGAAATGTGATCCAGAAGTATTGCTAGGATTGTCTGTGAAAAGCACAGAGAATCTTTATACCAAGAAGTCCTGATCGTCGATGCCAAACCTCTCTCTGAGGTTTCGAAACACCAGAGGGCAGTACTCCTTGAACTTGAAATGGCTGGGCATGTTCTCCCTGTGTGTGGGCAAACATTAGGAAACACAAAAGTGAATTTATGAGATGCTGGAAGGCTTAACTAATATTTGTTGTTTTATTATTTCTGTAATATTTCAAGACATAAGAAAAATTCTATATCTTCTAGTGTTGTAATTTTTGTGGCTATACAAAAGTTACAATAATAATTGCTTAAAAAGACCTTACTTGTTGAAGAGGTGGTTATCCACTTTGATCTTGGAATAGGCCTTGAAGTCATCTGGCATGAGCATGATGGGAATCTGAACATGGCTTAACTCATTTATCTGGGAAGAAAACAAAATTAAAAAAGGAAAGATCAGTGATGTGTGAAGGAGCACCGAGCAATCTAAAACATGCAAGTAACCTTGGCACAGAATAAAGATCATCTGAGACAAAGATTTAAAAAAAAAAAAAAAGGAGGACTGGGTGACATCAGATTAATCTGATGAATTCAAGTGTTTTGTTTTTGCACAATGTAAAAGAAAAACACCCCAACTACCAGCCCCAGTTGTAAGGTACAGTACAAATAGTCAAGCATGGACAATACAACATGTGGTGCAACCAGTGAATCTTTAGACAACAAGGGCTGTCTGAATTATTTTAATGTAGCATCCCAAAAATTCAACCCTATGCAAACTGTGTGCTTCACACCTCAACTCATGCAACCCTTCAAACCCAGTACTGTGCATCCTTTCATTGATATTTCCCAACATTCCCAGTGATGAACTCACACCTTAAGAAGTTATTTTTTTTAATCAGAGAGCAGAGAGAGCCAAGTGATGATGCCTATTTTATAATTCAAGCCCAGACTTGTGGCCTGGGTCATCAATCAATAAGGATCTTCGGCGCGGAGCTCTTGATGATGTGAGCAGTTATATAGATTATATTTTGAGGATGATGTAGCCAGCAGATTGAAGGACAGCTGTAGGAGAAAGGCGAGTGGAGCTGCTGCCAAAACTGCAGAAGCATCAAGGTGTTTTAAAACGTACACACAAAGGCAAACGGGGGGACTTGTAGGTGAACACGCTTGTTTACTGCATTTCAGGAGAAGGAGTGTTTTGAAAATGTCAAACAGCACATTAAAGTCTTGCGTGTGACCGTATATAAACTTGATGTTGAGGACTATCGGTGTGAGTTAAAATTGTAACACTCAAATGGTTCTGATTGCTCATTTGTGATCGGATCATAATAGCCATCCAACAAAATGCAAATCTCCAGGACGCTTTAGTAAACCTCACACACTGACTAAACAGCGGGGCTTCAAACACCTCAGGTCTACTGCAGGAATTTCCACTTGGAGCTGGCAGTGCTTCACGTTGCTGTATTACGTAGACCTGACATTTGTTATGATTCACACACAGCTTGAGACACATATGATGTGTGTGTGTGTGTGTGTGTGTGTGTGTTTGTGTATTTGTTGTTGGCTGCAGGCAGGGGTGCTGGCAGGTTGCTTGAATCTATTAATAAACATTATCCCACCAAGCAGACAGGTGTACTGAATAAGCTCAAATACTCAAACTTTGATTGATAATGTAACATATGTGTTTCTTTATGGCACAAACCCAATTGTAATTCCATAAACATAGCTAAAGATTAAACAGAGATACATCATGTGGTGTCATGTAACAACTCCACCAGCTGGCGTACAAGAAGTAGCCAATAATTTAAACCACTGGGGATTCACTATGGTCCTGTAATGCAAAGAATGGCCTCAGAGTGATGCCTGAAACATGTTTATGATGCTAATGCTCTAGTTTTTTGTTTAAGAAAAATATAATTTACTACAATTGTGCAAACTGACTGATTATATTGATCATGGCTGGAGTACTTACTTCAATTTCTGCATTAAGATCTAAGGATATTGATGGCAGTGGAGATGGCAGCAAAAGTACAACCGCAGACTTAGTTGTGAAGTTAGTAACATATATAGTTTGTATTACACCCAATTGTGAGGATGGCGGTGTCTTTGTGTTAAAAATAAAATTGCTGTACTTCATGTTGTGTTTGTTGGCAGCGTCCACGTACACCAGATTGAACTGGCTCCCTCTTAAAAGTGCAAACAATTTAACACAGTCAGTTTCCGAGACGGGAGCTGGCAGCACGGAGGAAGTATGCTGGCACAGGTGGGGAGTGAGGAGGAGGGGGTGGGTAGTCAGAAATCTCCTAACAGACAAATGGAAGATATTTCAGAATAACACACTGTGAAACATATACACTACTATTACCAGAAGGGAGTTACAGTGCAGGCTGATCATCTCTGTATCTTCTACTATCACATAGAATGACTTTGTGCATTATTAGCAGCAAATAGATTAAACAAAAAGGCTGAAAATAAAAAAAAAAATTAAAAACCTAATTGAAAAAAAAAGCAATGAGAAAAGATATGGAAATGAAAGCATTAGCGAGACAGAGGATCCAAGTCAACAGATGCCATATCCGACTATGTTTCAGCACCCTGGTGTGACAGGCACTGACGTCACTGTGATGTGACAGAACAGATGAATCCTGGGTACTCAGTAGGGAGATGTCACCTATTCAACAAAGCTGTGTTTCACACAAGAGCAGAAACAATGCCTGATCCCGCCGCGCAAACATACAAGTCTGTGAGAACGACTACTTACACACATGAACGCTTGTGTAAAATGAGGTGAAAATATTCATTACATAGAAAAGAGGTACAGTTAAACTGGCATAAAAACCTGATTAAATAACCCTATTCTACTATTTTTCTACCTTCCAGGCTCTTGTCATAATCTTTCCATCGTGTGCAGAGCAGCTTTTACATTTTGTTTAATCAGATGCTTTATCTTCCTGCAGCTATCATACTTGCAGACAAATTTCACACCACCACTTCCTTTTTGTCTCCATGGTGACAAAGACTGGTTTTCCGGCCCAGAGTGAAGCAAGTATGTGCTGTTGCTCCATTGGACAGGAAGCTGATGAAGAGAGCGTGCTCTGTCAGCAGCATGGCATAGCCTTGTCTTTCAGAACGGTGACAGATGAACTTGGTTTGAACAGATAACAGAACACTAACAGGACAGAATGGTAATGAAAACACTGGAGTGGAGAAAAACTGCTTTCAGAGCTGTACATGAAACAAGTGAGACTAATCAGACTTGCCACCAGGATTTGTAGCCTGGGGGGAGACATTTGACGATCAACAGGAAAACTATGACTCAAACTAGAAGTATAATGTGTTTTGATAAGTCCGTTGTTAGTCACATTTGTTTCTTGCACAGAGCCCAGAACAATACAAGGTCTTCATTAAATTGCTTTTGATTTCCAATTTTTTGGTCGACTAGTGCTTCATGTACTTTCTCCAAATAGAAATATTGCGTCCCTGAGTAAAGAATGTCAATGTGGGCCTGTAGTGGCAGGAAGGTTTTTAGACAGTACCTGACTTTAATCTCACAACAAGACACTGTCTAAGTTTTAAAGCTACAGCAGCTGTTTAATGGCGTGGTGTACCCCTGTAAAATGTCACTAAGTAAGTGCAGAGTGTAGTACTCCAGATTAAAATCAGCCTTGACTTGGGGATTTGTTTTGTCACCCAATATGGCTTCATGAATTCATTTGCTTAGCTATTAAGGAAAATCTGCAGGTGGTTATAATTTTTGAAATATATATTCATCAACTTAAATATGCACATGTAAATTAGAATAAAGAAATACAAACACCTCAAACTTGATGCTCAGAAGGTGTAGTAAAAAGTATACTGTATTCAAAGCAGCAGAAGATGTCAAATGTTGAATAAATATGCATTTAATTTATTTACCAGTAGTTCTTTTGGAAACTACTCCGAACTGAAAGTTGTACTTAATTAACTGACAAATAAAGCTGAGCTTGTGACTGTTGAACTTGACGTGACCAGCTGATGGTTTTATGTCAACTCAAAACCCCAAAACAATAAAGTTTGTTTTACAGCATCTCAGAATCTAAGTAATGAAATTAACATTATTTAGCGACAGCTGATATGACCTGCTGTTTGTCACGTTAGCCTGCAACTGTGATGATCAGCGCTAGCTAAAAGTGAGAAGCTGCTACCAGAGTGTTTTGTACACTGAGCTTTGCTAACAGGAGTTTTACTCTATCAGAGATGGAGTACAAAGTATTGACAAGAGACTTTATCTTCACATTGCATAAATAATCATTAGGTTATTAAATCTAAAAGGCTTCCAGGAGTTTGTGGGTTGTGAAGATGGACTACAAGGGAACTACAGCATGTGCATACTAAACATGATCCTAATGCTGCATACTGCACTCGTGCCTTTGTCGTTACATCACCCAACTTTATTCTGAAAATCAATTATTGGCTTTTGTGAATTGAATGAGAATTTACAGATCCCCTCAAAGATCATGCTGGGAACTTTTTTCGTCAAAGCCTTTGGGTTTTACAATAATTTTTGGGTCACAATACAATACATTTTGAGTTAGCTTGTACATTCCTTCTAATCCATATGAACAGTTAGTGTGTTGGTTCTGCAGTGTTAAGTTACACTGCCAGTTATGGGAAAACACTATGTGGATAGTACTGAAAAAGAGAGATGATGTGACACCTTCCAGTCAGTAGATGCAACTGGTTCCACTGGGATTTGAACCCAGCGCCTTCTACGTGTAAAGCAGATGTGATAACCACTACACTATGGAACCACAACATGATCCATTTTGTGTTTGGCTGCAAGAACAACTGCAGCTGCTTTGCCAAACTGTAAAGGAAGAAGTCTGTGGAGACATATTGTTTGGACTTGTTTTTACTGTCCACTGCTGTGGTTCGATCTATAGTGCTATGGGTAAGTCCAGCTTGAACCACTGTGTTAGCAACACACCACAGGAGGTCAGAAATACAACACTCCGCATCCATCGCTGTAGGTGCACACAATCGCTCCATGTGCTTAGTTACACACCTACTAAACTAATGTGTCACAGCCAGAAACATAACAAACAAAGCATAGCAGCTACTCACTTCGCCCACAACCACAGGGACAGCTATGTCATCCCAAGGTTACAGTGTGTTTCAATCAGCCTCAGCAGCAGTCAGTGAGAGATCCAGCTTCTTTAGTTATCTTTCCAACTGCAACAGTGCAGCACTTGACTCTGGTCTACTGCATAACAGTGTATTGTAGTTCATCCTAGTATTTTCTTTAAGGGTCAGATGAAATTGCATATATTACTGTAAGGTACCTTCCCATACTAGAAAGTAATGCGAGTTCAGAAAAAAAACAAAAACAAACGACCATTCAAGGGCTTTGGATGAACCACAGAAGATAAGAATTCTTAAGTAAATCTATTTTTTATCCACCCCCTAATAGAGAGGTCAGCCATAATGAGGCCACACTGACGATAAAAGTAGAACAGTCCTAAGTTAAAAGGACCGGTGGATCTGCTGGAGTGTAAGTGAGAGAGAGGCTTTGGATGAATGTGACTGAGTACCTGAGTAAGACACCTGCAGTGCAATTAAAAGCTTATGGTAGTCATCACTTGAATTGTGAGACGTCTGTATTCACATCAGACACAAACAGCTCATCCCAGTCTATTTTAGACAGTGTCAGTCACACTCGAGATGTGTGCTGCTGAAGAAAGGAAATGTTTGGTTCCAAGTCTTATTCTACAAAAGTGTATTTCAAATGTGTACACTTACATTACCAGAAACCTGGAAGTTGGTACTTGTACCCTTGATTTCCCAAGTTTTTCAAAAGTCAAATGTTATAACACATACTGTCATGTTTTCTGAATTTTGGCAATGACTTACTATCAAGGTGTCACATCCCTAACATAGTGTGTGCTACATATGATTTAATTTTCTGAGAGGATGATACTAGGGCTGAAACGATTCCTCGAGTAACTCGAATAACTTGATTAGGGACAATCCTCGGGGCAAAAAAGTTTTGAATCGAAGCGGCATTTGATCACAGAGTAGTGTTTTTCCCTATGGTTTTTCCAGAGGATTAGCTAGGTGGCGGTAATGAGCAACAAAGTTCCAACCACTGTAAAACAAACAGAAGAAGAAGAAGTGGCAGTTTGTCCAAGTAGAGTTGCCGTCGCGCAAACACAATTGGGCAGTAGAACCACCTGATAAAAAGGGAAGATGCCAGAGAGCACGTTTTTGCCTTTTTTTTGGGTTTAAACGCAAAACAGCATGTTAGCCCTCACTGAACAGTCGACTGACAAAGTATTATGCACACTCTGCAGGAAGGAGTTTTCTTTTCGCCGAAGCACTTCCAGCTCAAAATACCACATTCACGGGAAGCATACGATCATCAGGGATTCTGCTAGTATTTCTTAATAAGCATTTGTTATAAGATTATTCGATTACTCAATAGAAATATTGATAGAATACTCGAATACTACAATAATCGATAGCTGCAGCCCTAAACAGTACTAGTGGAGGTCTGGACAGGTGGAGCAGCAGAACCACCGACTGTGTTTAAAAGATGGGTCTGACAACTAAAGCCAATGCAGAAGTGCAAAAAAAGTGCAATACCACCAATAGCCACTAGATGCTGGCTTAAAAAAAAACTCCAATTGACTTCAAGTGAAAAATTGTCATTTTCAGTCCTGAAATAATATTTTTTCTACAAGTCATTCTGACGTCATTAACTAAGGTCAGCTCTTCTCATCATTGATGTGGTGGATTTGAAAAGAGGAGTTTTTAGGGACATGGTTACTTTGATGGACAGCTCACCACTGACACCAGTCTCAGACACACTGGGCAGTGGCAATGCCCTCAGGCAGTAAACTTTCCCATCAGTGCTTTCCATTCACACATAATGTGGCAGAATCATGAGCATGGATACATTTCTCCAACAGTTTTATGAGATGATTCATTCTGTTCAATATCGAGACTTAGGGATTTCCAGATTCCAGGGAGAGCAGTCATTCAAAGTCATTGTCAAAAACCCACAGGGAGGTGGTCAGTACTCACACTCTCTCTCACTCTCACACACACAACTAAACTTTTATCTATACGGTACAGCATAAACCCTAATTCAGGTCCTTTCAGGTACACAAACATCCACACACAAATACGTTTAGAGTGCGCTTTGAGCCGCATTCACACAGACAAACGCACACACAAGTAACCACACAGTAGTGTGTTTCAGCAGCGTCAGGCTTAGACACCAAGGTGGCTCTTCTATCATTCATTCCTTCAGAAGTGTTTTTCATCCTCCTTCCCTCGTGGAAAACAGAATTCATGACCTGCCACCTTTTTTTGCTGACTGCACAGGCCGTCCGCTGCCTCGGTAAACGATTTTTTCCCTCTGCTATTTTAGTTGCCTCACAAAACACTTGATGACACAAGTGGCATGAAAAGTATGCAATTCAATTTGTCAGTGGTTATTACTTTGTACCACGGGGCAGTTACGGTTATCTGTTGATTACAGGCATTTTCTGTCGAGGGGTCGGCCGCCGCTTTGGACCATTTGTTATAAAAAAAAAAGAAGAAGCCGCAGAAGCCAAGCAAAAGCATTTGTTTCCCACCCTTTGGCGATCTGTTAAATACACCCTCTTGTCTGATTAAATTTCATCTCATAGCAGGGCTCACCTTTTAGCGAGGCGTCCTTTAGCGTGGCAGGAGAAAGGAGGTGCGAAACAGAAGTGGCGAGAGGGTGTTACGCAGACAAAGATAAAGGGGCGAAGGGAAAGGTTACCTTCAGACGGGAGAAACTGTGAAAGAGAAAATACCAACCAGTGCTCTGATTCCTCTTGTAGCATGTATGGTGTATATATGTGTGTGTTTGAATGTAGCCAAATCACTTCTTTGTCCTTGTAACAATGACACAGGAGTAGACGAGCAGGAACCATTTCCTTCTTTCTTTTTTAACCATGTCCTATTTCGCAGGACAAATAAAAGGAAAACACACACACTCCTAGAGACACACAATGACACACTGTGCCCTGAATCTGTCACGGCCTCGGTCCTCCTTCCTCCACTCAGATAAGAATTCTCACAAAGGACTTGTCGCAATTTTTTCTCCCCCCACCTCCTGAGTCATTCTTCCCATAATTCAGAGCATCTCTCAGCAGCAACTTCTCAAATGAACACCAGCAAGTTCAAATAAAATAAGCAAAAACACGCCTTTTTCCCCCGGAGGCTTCTCCTCTGAGCTAGATGTGTGTTTTCTCTTCTTTTTTTTCCTTCTTATTCTTCTCCCCCATCTTCCTCTCTGGCCCCTGTAACTTTTTCTTTTTACTTTAGTCTTTCCATCATCATTCCTCTCAGTAGGGTTGCACACTGTGAAAAAAAAGAAAAAAAAAAGAAAGAGCCTTTCATGTTGAAAGAAATCCAACCTCTGGTTACTGAAATACCAAACCAACAGCTGTCAAATGTTGAAATAAGACACAAATGACAGATACACATATTTTTCTCAGCTTCATGTTATAACTGGAAGAAAGTGCGCCGACAATTCCCCACTTCACACTGTTGTGCGCCTTCGCAGAGGGATCGCCCCCACCTGAAGCCTCAGTTGCTTCACTGATGGTCACTTAAGAGATTCCCTGCTCGGTGTGCCTTGCTCAATAGCACTTTAACTTAAACAAAAACTTTACCCCAGGATCTGGTGGATTTGTCTCAGCTAAATATTTCCACCAGGAGACTGACATCACCTGTTTGTTTGTGAACTCGCACATTGAAGCCAGGAGTTTGGTATTTGAACGTTGCCATGTTGGTTTTTTGGAGCCAAGAAGTGACCATATTTGGATATGAAGGGAGGAGTGAGGAGGCGGGTCTGGGTGATCTCCAATAATGCTCCTAAATCCTCCTCTTTTTGAAGCCTAATATGTTCCTAATGATGAAATGATTTTCAGATGGACCAGATCCCTGAGAAGAAGAGTTGACTTTATCTAATGACATCAGAATGACTTGTGGGAAAAAATTTATTGACTGAATACATCATAATTGAAAATGACCATGAATTGAAGTCAATTGGAGCCAGCATCTAGTGGCCATTAGGGGTATTACACCTTTTTGCACTTTTTGCCCCACTTTTGAGACCTGATTGCTTCATCCATTTCTACATACGGCCTCAGCTTGTAGAGCTGGTTATCCGTTGGTTGATGGTTCGATCCCCAGCCCCTGCTGTTCACATACAAAAGTGTCCTTGTGCAAGATATTAAGTTGCTCCTGATGTTAGCTAGTGCCTTGCATGGTAGCTGTGTTTCCATTGGTGTGTGAATGGGTTAACTGTGAGGCAAAGGTTAAAGCACTATGAAACATAAGCAAAGGTTAAAATGTGCTAAATAAATGCACCTACCATGTAAATCCAGTTACCGTTTACCATGTGTGATCTCCTGTAGAAAAATGGCAAAAGATGAAAGTGGGTTTAATTAGATGCACATTCAATCACATCCCAACACTCAGCTGTAAGTCAGTAGATTTGCTGGTCAGAGAGAAACCACCAACAACAATCAAAGAGTTGATTACACTTTAGGTTTTTGTTTTCAAAGCTTCTGATGTTGGTTTAGTTTGTTACCTTTGTTTCAAACTCACCAATGTCACTGCAGTGATAATGTAATAAAATAGGTTCAGTTAGCTTCATACATGGATTTTTTTCTTGTTTCTTTTATCTGTTCTTCTAAAAAAAAAAAAAGCGTTATATGAACACAAGAAATTTAACTGGTTTATTGTACAACTTTGTGAATATCTGCTATAATGGACAAATGTTTTAACAAGATAGTATTGATATTTCACAACAAGAGGGCAGCAGCAATACTCAGTCTATAGCATCTGTACAACTGGATGATCCCTTGGTGGAGGTTTGTGCTCTCTGATACCCCTTTTCCACCAAACAAGAACAGGTACTAGTTCAGTGCTGGTGCTAGTCCTGGTGGTCAGTTGGTTCAGATCCCGTTTCTCCTATGAACCGGTTAACTTTTCCACTGGCAAGGAGCCCCAACTTGGCTTGAGGTCAGTACGTCACTGTATAGGTAGCCAGTTCACAACAACCGGCCGCTAGCAAGCTAGCTGCTGTTAACAAACTACTGTTACCCTGTTACTATCAGTCCATGAAAAAATGTTTTTTTTCAGCAGATATTCTAGTTACAACATGATTGAGTTAACAAAGCCGTGTTGCATTGCTATGTGTGGTGTTTATTCAGTTTTGGGGAATTACGATGTTCTTACTGGTCGCATATGACGGCGAAGCGCACCCTCACTGTAATAATGTTTAAATGGAGGAGCAGATCATGTGCATACAAGTGCTATTCCTGGTTTTACAGTCTACACTGAGATCCAGAGCCAAAACCGTATTTTCATTACTGTACTCTTC
>OOFC01020632.1:10424-27433 GCA_900323345.1 Pseudochromis fuscus
GCGACGCCCCCTGACTACAACAGCCATAATTAACCAATATTGATCCATATATAAGGCGTATCGGATTATAAGGCGCACTGTCGGTTTTTGAGAAAATTAAAGGCTTTTAGGTGGAGCTTATAGTGCGGAAAATACGGTAGCTGGAATCACGTCGCTAGCACTAATAGCTGAGGAATTACGATGATTTGATTGATACGTCACTTTCTGTCAGCAGCTAAATTTTTAAAAATGCAGATGTATTAAACATTAAAAATAACATCTTCTCTGTTATATGATCTATTTTCTATGGATATTATTGTATGTCCTTATCAACTGATTTTGATTTAAAATATAATATAATAATATATACATTTGTGTCTCCAGCACCAAAACACACTAACAACATGAATTTTGATTGTAATGGACCCTGTGTTTACATCTAAAAAGTTCTGTAATGTAGCAGTGAGCCCAGGCAAAGATGAGAACAGTTGGATTAATATCAGAGTCGAGCACCGGATGGCTTCATGGCTACAGATTTTCTAGTAGGGTTTAACAGAGTGGCAGGGCTGTGAAAAAAAAGGGGGGGTTTGAGTAAAACCTTGGATGAATAATAGACTGCTTCCCAAGCAGCAGCACTCTTGGTGGTAGGAGGTTAATATTCTCACATGTCATTAGGTCTGCTGGCTCGACTGATGGCTCATTGAATCAGGCAGCAAATGATTTCCTCATGCTGCAGAGGACAGAGCACTTCAAAGGGAAGGGGCTGAGGTCAGGACAGCACTCCGCTTTGATTAATGACCGGGGCTCAGCAGAGGTTGCCTGTAGGTAAGAATGTGACGGTGAATTGGATGTGAAGGGGACCGACTTTTAAGCTAGATTTGACCCACCTCCAGAAAAACTTGCAGATACCATCACACAGGTTGGGTTGATGAGTTGTGACTGAAAAGCTTGCCGACCCTCTGGCTTATACAATCATAAAAATGAAACTTGCTGGCTGACAGGCTTACCTGACATCAGAGTGGTATTAAATCATTTTATACCTAAATAATGAATACAGAAATAGCTGCTATCACCTTTAAATGTAGCTCTCAATGTGATCATGCATTTCCTGTAATGATGTCTTATTAAAGATACTCAGTTCATGTTAAATCCGACAGTTTAACCATGTGATCGCTTAGCTGGAGTGGGAATTAAACAAACCACCACCTGGGTTGTCATTCTCCTGGGCCCCATTATCACTCTCCTTATTAGTTTTTGACTCAGCAGAACAAAACGTGACCGCCTCAATCTTTGATCTCTCACGCGCTGACACAAATCCTTTCAAGCCTCTCAACGTTCCTCTGCTAAGATAATTAGCACTAATTAAAAGGTTTCCAGCTGCCTTGTGTGCATTTTTTTTTTTTTTTCGGTTCCTCCACAACACATTGTCCTCACAGGTGCATTTCCTGTGTTTACTGTGGGCACGTCACTCACATTCCTCCCCACTTGTTCACAGTGCATGATCAAGGAGATTAGGACCATTGTTGGGGGGATGATAAAGGAGTGAAATGCTCAACTCGTGGTCAATGAGAGGCTGTTACAAGGCTCGGTTTTTCAATGACTCAGCAAAGGTCACGCAAGACAAAGGAGTGAGTTTGACAAGTGCTTTGATTGTATCTGTTTTTTAATCAGTGTGTTTTTGCTCGGATCATAAGAAGTTCTCCTTTGCAGATTATTCTTTCAGTGAAAACAGGTTAAATTTCCCAAGTGCCTCACCTCTGCGTTATTTTAAAAAGAACCAGCTAGCCACATGACGGCCAATCGTGCAAGTCAGGGAGCCCATAAACATCATTAACCATCATTTCCCAGCCCACTTCAGTTACATGTGAAGTGTTCTTTATTGTGTAATGAGCCAAGAATCTGAAAAGATTGCCACTTCAAAGCCTCTCTTAAAAGCTGTCGCCCATGCAGCCTGCTGACATGTCAAGCTGGGATTAAACGTCCCCCATAATCATTTCTTTGTTTTCAAATGAGCCCATTGTTTATCTGCACCTTGGGTGACAGCCATCAAGGGCGCGCTGCACTGCAGAAGCACGGGAAGTGGCGAAACAGATACTCGGTGTGTTTGTAAAGGATTCACTTCAGCCCGTGTTCAAGGTTTTTTTTTTTTCTTTTTAGTTTGGAGATGTTTGTAGCTCTTGGAAATTCTGATTTAGATTTGTACTGCTGCCAGGATTTTTCCTGCCAAAGGAAAAGGCAATTTAGGAGATTTAGAGGAAGGAAATATTAATATGCATAAATTTTGGACTGGATGTGGCACTTGTTGTATTTATGAATAGCTCCCCCCCCCCACACACACATCTCCCAGTTTATCATCCTGTTATATCACTTTTTCATTACTTGGGCTCAGAATGGAGGAGGGAAAAACTCCTCATGTACAGCATACAAAATTAAATTGTATTTACTCTTTATCTCTTTTCCTTTATGTACCATTTTAAGTGTTATTTAGAGACACACAAGAGTGACTACAAGCCTCATTCAAGCCTCGCCACAATTGTTATGCGGGAAGATGCTCCCTCCATCTTGTCTTGGAAAAACAGGTCTTTGTCTGAGACCAGCAGTGTGTCATCAGTGTGAGGCCTCCAGCGAGGCAGAGACATTGAGCCCGGGCAGCGGGGGGACACTTTGCAGGGTCTTAAAGAACTACAGTGAATCTTCAAACAATTTATCCAAACAAAGGCCGCTGTGTAAGGAGGGAGAAGAGACACAGGAAACAGATGAATAAGCAACATCAATTACCAGGCCCTGACCTTGGGAGCCCTGGACCAAGGCACACATTTCACAGCAAATGACTGCAGATTGGGGCTGACAAGCTCGGAGTGGAGAGGCAAGCCCTCACAAGGTTACGTCCTATGCATTTGTCGGGGACCGGGGGCAAGTCAGGGGATGGAGGGGAGGGGGGAGGAGGACATGGAGGGAGGTGAGAGGTAAAGGAATTATGAATGAAAGATCAAAATAACAGATGTTGGTTAGTTTTAAAGTGAGGTGAAATGGCTCAATTTCAGTACTTAGCCTGGGAAAATGGGCACCAGTGGGAAACAAGAGGAACATGGAAGCACAAGTAAGTCGACTGGTGAGTAGGAGCCTTTGAAGAGAAAAGGGAAAATAATTGACAGGAAACGTCTGAAAGTGTAGGTGCCAACTTTTCTATCAAGGGAGGGAGTTTAGTGAAAATAAAATCAAATGTTACCATGAACACTGGTGGAATAATCATGTTACAGTTTCTCTGTAATGTGCAATAGTCCCTCCTTTGTTACACAATCCAAAAACACTGCAATTTGAAGCTTGGTTTCTATAGGCCATAGTTTGGTTGCACTAGACACTGCACACACACTCCTTGTTGTTTAATGTAAAGTCTTTATTTTCAGTCCTTGCAAGCTTTAATGTGTAATGTAAATGGAGCAATTTGGAACAACAATTTCCTTCAGGATTAATAAAGTTCTATCGTATCATATTGTATCGTATCATATCGTATTGTATCGTATCGTATCATATTGTATTGTATCGTATCATATCGTATCATATTGTATTGTATCGTATCGTATCGTATTGTATTGTATCGTATCGTATCATATCGTATTGTATTATGTCATATTGTAATGTATCGTATCGTATCATATTGTATCATTACCATATCATATCGTATTGTATTGTATCGTATCGTATCGTATCGTATCATATATCATATCGTATCGTATCGTATTGTATTATATCATATTGTATCATATCATATCATACCATATTGTATCGTATCATATCGTATCATATCATATCATATTATATCATATCGTATCATATCATATCGTATACATCAAGGGTGCTACTTTACAAAGAAGCCTTCAGTTTGTTTAGATCTGCTTAAAGTTGTTAATAACTTGCTCCAAACAACAAATCTCATTTCGACTACACATCCTGATTAACAATAATGCAATAATGACAGTGTCAACCTGTAACAATGAAATGTTTTCCTGTTTCCTTTCCACAGTACTGACATTGTCGTCAGATGCACAGAACAAAAGAATAAACCAAGTCAATAAATACTCTTCTCCTCACCGATCACTCAATCCGTATCATATCATCTCTTTCAGATCCTCTATACGTAACCAGACTCGTGGAAAATGACCACCACTGTGGTTAAAACAACAGCGCAGTGGCCACTTGACCTCATAATACCTCAGAGCTAACACCACGCTAATTAACTGCCGGGCAACACCGACCGATGCGATGACACACAGTCGCTCAGAACAACCCAACGGATCCATGCTTTTTGCATACAAAACGCTTTACAAAAAAATAATAATTAAATCTGAGTCACCTCCAATCAGCCAGTAAAGCAAGAGGTGCAAAGAGCCCAGTGCTGACTTCTACTGACAGTGTCAGAAATGGACAGGGCGGGGGTGCAGGGAAAGTTTTGCAATGTCAGTATCACCAGACCAGTGTCACATTTGAGGGTGAGCTTTGTAAACACAGGATTTCAGTGTATCAGTCATTTTGAATTTTCTAAGTAGCTTTAGAGCGATATAATTAAATAATAAGAGGAATCAATTAACTATTAACTCCCTGTCTTGTGGTATGCATATGTGACTAGTCTCCGTATTGATTGTTTTTGATCCATAGTAGTAAGGCTGAATGAACAGTGTTAATAAAGTATCTGAACACTGCAGCAGCTAAACCTGAAGCCATTAAAGTCTTTACTCACCAGGACCGTAACTGAAGCCCTGACTGAATTATTGCTCCTTTTAATTACAAAGCACCGTAGATCAGTCTTAAATTGCCGAACTTTTTTACGTCCTTGGTGTCACTTCTTAACAATGTGTAAGAAAAAAAAAAACAGATTTTACTAACCCGCCTGTTTCTGCAGTGACTGTCACAACATTAACAGACTCCACAGACTTTCTACTGCTGGAGGCGACCAAATTGTAAGGCATTACTCACAATAATGCATATGTTATAATCACAGAGAACTTACTTAAAATTCAATCCACTTTGGCATCATTATCATGTATCAACATAATGAATGACTCCTTCAGAGTATGGTAATTATAATTTGATAAATCATCAGCAGAAAATTAACTAGATGTCAAAACATTCATTGGGAAGGGTGATGAATCGAGGATGATTGTGGTGATGAATTGTGTTAATCTGCGCAGTATGTATCCAGTGAAATGGCTAAACAGCCCAAGATGGATGGAGCACAGAAGCTGCAAGGTCAGACCACAAAGCTGCAGGAAGGGAGGAATAAAAGAAAAGCTGTGCCTGCGTGCATGTTTTACTTTCGTCATTTATTTCCTTGTTTTTATTTCTTTAATCTATTGAGGGTTGTGCTGAAATAATTAGTCAGTCACAATTAGCAATCCATGCGTGGATCGACGGGAAAATTAATCAATGTTATATCAATTTAAGTCATTCATTAGGCAGAAATTAACAGATGTCACCTTGGTTTCTTGGGACTTGCGAGCATCTTTGATTGTTTTGGGAAATGTGATAAAAATAATAGATTAATTCACTGATCGACCTTCTGTTGCTGCTAAAAAAATACCGGACCTGCATCCTCCCCTCCACCCACCAATAATCAAGATTCCCTCTTGGATGTTCCTGATGTGAAAGATGTGGCTGCTAAGTGAGAGAGGTCAAACATGAGTCCAGATATTTATTACATGTGCTGAAACCAGATGGAGGCGACACATTCATCACAGCACCATGTCACCGAGGTAACACCCGTTTCACATAAAAAAAAAAAAGTGGCTCCTTCTTCCCGGCGTGGGCCCCTACTGGTGTTTACAGCGACCCGAGTCTGCGTTAGCGCGGCGGCCGGTCGCCTTAATCATCTCCACCTCGCTCGCCGCTGACCGGGGTTATTTTTAAAACTTTTGCTTTTATCAATACTTTCTGCTCTGTAGCTGGGGAGATATTAAAGCCGCAGCAGGGCAAAGAAGGGCGTTTCTGACACTTGCTCCCTCATTTATCAGTCCCCTTCATAGGCCCCGTCAGTGACAATGAAAAGATTTCACAATACCGCTAGGCAGAAACTCATTCCACCAGTCATCCATCATGCTCAGCCCAGCGGCCGTTCCACTGACCTAATCGGTAATGCCTGGCTGCATGCTGGAGACTTCTTAAAGCCCCCCTCCTCTTCATTAGGCCTAGTTAGAATGAGGCAAGTCATCTGGCTGAGCCCTGTTACTGGGTGGGACCTACATGCCTCGCAATCTCTTCCCATTTTGACAATATAAGCCACATCATTGTTTTAAAACGGCACACGTCCGTGGCCCTCGAGCCCTGGAGAGGCTGAGGTATTTCCATCCATGCATCAAGACGCTCTTGGAGAGGCAATAAGAATTTCACTTTTGGTAAAAAGATTTATCCATTCACGTATCCTTGAAGGAAAGGGGAAAAAAAAAAAAAAGCAGTACAAATGAGCGGAAAATACACACCATTAACTATCCAATACACAAACGGCACATAAAACCACACCAACTGAAACAACAGCAATAAATATTTCACAGCGCTCCCAACAGAGATAATTTGTGTTTCATTTCAAAGTTATATTTTTGCTGGGAGGGGGGTAAATCTGCCTAAATCAGCCTCTCGCTGGCTCGGAGGACTTCTTCAGCAGCGCCCCCCTCCCACTGAGGGGCGGTGGGTTTAGGTTCAGCCAGGTCGCAGAGCTGCTGAGAGTTTGGTTCCAACTCTGTGGCTCTGCCAGCCCCGAGTTCAGGCAGCACTCTGGTGAGCGTTAGTTAACACACAGGAGGACAGCGGAGGCGGGGTGGAGGGGATTCGGGAGTTGCTCTCTGACCCAACACTGGCTTTTATAGAGAGATTATTCCCTAACCCCCACAGCTGAGTTTTCTGGCACATCTCCCTTATCTGCACCGCTCCTTTCGCCGGTCCATCTATTACAGCTGTCTAATGTGACCTGTCTCTTTTGTAAGTCACTCAAGGAAAACTGTGTGTACATCTTGCCAACATTTGGGTCAAATTAAGTTTGAACAAAGATCTTCATTGTCTCACATTTGAAGGGAATGTAAAACACACAACACTTATCCTCCCAATGTGGGGCCAATACCATTAGAAAGGGAAATCAAGAAGCACTTTGGGCAATAGCACAACTTCAGATAAATACTCAACTTTGGCATCTTCTTTCAAACTAATTGGGCTGAATTGTTTTAAAGAAGTCCAAATTAGCCTTAAGACAGAACATTAAGAAACCCCGGATGAACTCCCAGACCAGCTGCAATCTGGGAACGTGATTTTTTTTTGTTGTAAATCTTGTCAATAACAAACCCCGAACAGCCAAAACTCCACAAAAAGAGAAAACAACACGCATCGTGCTCACTGACTGCTGCACTTTGGAGGTTACAGTTGGCGCTAGTCGAAGATCAACCAAGAAATAATGAGCGAAAAATAACCTTTGGCTCAAACTAGGGGAGGACTGCAACTCCTGGTGAGTTTGAAATGGTTCAGTATTGTGCTCTGATGTGCCGTTGCCTTGTTTGTAGCCACAGGCAGAGTTGTTGTCTGTGGATGCTGCTTGGCAGAGGTGTTGAGGCTGAATGAGACCTGCTGATGGGCCGGAGGGTTCTCGCCTGACCCGCGCATATTCGCCATGACACACGGGCAGATGCAAGGAGGCGCTTCGCTGTCAATGCACGGCAAACACACGTTGTGATTTCACCACTACATCTATGACACTGAAAAATACACCATAAAAACTGTAGCTAGCAGGTTGTGCTTGGATTGCAGGGTGGGTAGAAGCATAACAAAAAATAAGCTAGCATTGTTTTTGTCAGTGGTGGTTGTTTTACCCTGATTAGCAGTGGTGGACAGTAACGGGGTACATTTACTTGAGTACTGTACTGAAGTACATTTTTGCAGTATCTGTACTTTACTTGAGTATTTGTTTTTTTGGAAACTTTTACTTTCACTCTGCTACATTTCAATGGTAAATATTGTACTTTGGACTCCACTACACTCCTAGGAAGTGTGTGGTTACTTACTTTATATACAGTCTATGCTGGCAATGCGTTTCAGGCAGTTTGTCCAGGTAGAGTTACCGTCGCGCAAATCGACAGGAAGTGACCGGCAGCAGAACCGAACAATAAAGAGGGAAGACAGGAAACAGCACGGTGTTGTCCGTATACGTTTTTTTTTTTCAGCGCTAAATAGCATGTTAGCCTCTCGATGGGAAATTTGAAAACAAAAAAGCAAGACCGAACAGTCGACCAACAACGTATGATGCACACTCTGCAGGAAGGAGTTTTCTTTTCATCGAAGCCCTTTCAGATTAAAATACCACATTAACAGGACGTTAGTTGGGGATTGACTCGGGCACTGAGAACAATACAGCAATGTACTGATATTAGAAAATGTCCTTTTACTTTGTACTTTTGAATATTTAAGTATTTTTAAAGGTAAGTACTTTAACTTGAGTAACATTTTGACCAATAACTTTTATTTGTAGTTGAGTAAGATTTGACCATGAGTATCAGTGCTTTGACTCAAGTACTGAAGTTGAGTACTTTGTCCACCACTGCTGATTAGGTTAAATTGTCTCAGTCGATGATGAGGGGAAAATATGTTCTGGAGTGTGAGCAACAAACACTCCCTAAACCCTGTGAGGCTGGTAATGCACATATCCTATTATTCTGCTAACTATCAGCAATTATCTCCCTGTCAAAGCTCCAGGTGACAAATTCTCCCCATATCCCGCCTGGCAGTATCATCAACCGGACATGAGCTTCATGTGATGGAAACTAAATCACTGGCTCTGCTCACAGCCCTGACAGACAAATGGGGTGCCTTGGAAAACCCAGGCCCATCACTCTGGGCCGGGGAAGAAAAAAAAGTCTCTCCCTCCCAGTTGACCTTTTTTTTATTCGCTGAGAGAGGAGATTAAATACCACAGATTCTGTATGTATGGTCTGTTTCCAAAATATGAGAATTATTAATGGCTTTTGCGGAGGGCCCGTTTAATCTTCTGCCAAGTTGCAGTCATCGTTTTTACCTTGGGCTGGTTTTTTCTTACAGATGGTCCCAGAAAAACAGGAACTGTGCTTTATCCTCACAGCAAAGGCAAAGGAAGTGTGTGGGCAGCGTCTGGGCGGCAATAATATGACAGAATAATCGCTCCTCTTGAGGCGACATAGCGCCGTGATGCTAACAGTATTTAAAAAATTTACCACTCTGTGAGAATAGATGTGAACATTCTATAGACTAGGCAAGGACGCCAAACACGCTTTAACAAATGAGCTGCGGCGCACGCTTAATTGTTTCGCACCTCCGTCGAGGTTTTTCTCTCGGCTGCATGATCATTTTCACCGGCCCAGGATTAATATCTCGTGTTGTTATCAGCAGTGCGCTAGTTTGGACCAGAGATGCGAGAAAGCGCACCTCCCCTGAAGTGTGCATACCCGCAGCCGCATGCCACTTTTCACAAAGACGCCACAAATCAAGTCCCGAAGCCAGAATGACGACTCAATCACAGGAGCATGACACAGCTAGTAAATTATTCTCTTGTCTTTTTGACCCCGTGGCCTATTGAACCTTGGATGATGCTTGGTTGATTTAAAAAGATCCCCATCCCGAAAAGAGAAAAAAAAAGTGCATTTGCAACTGTATTAAAGTATTTGCATTTCACTGGAATGAGCTCTGTTGGCTGTGTCAGCAACTCCTTTTACTGCTTTACAGTTTACTCCTGTTTCACTCTACTTAAGCTGCAAATAACCGAGGACATTAGTGTTATGCAACCTGCTAAACCTAAATGAAAAGAGAGCCGAGCCTAATCGTGAAACTGTTAATTGTCCCAACTACGAAACAAGTCAATGATTTCATTACAGATAATGGCTGAACGGTGCAGTCAGCAGGTCACCTTGTGGATGAGACAAACAACCTATGATGGTGGTTTTTCCACTGAAATATTCAGATATGATGACAGTGCAGGTTGGAGGATGTTAGTCATCACATGTCCACTGTGTGTTTGTGTATGTAGACAAATTATTCATGATTTTATGATTATTGCTACAGTTATTTACCAGAATCAGATTAATTAATGTTTCCTCTTTATATAACGTAAAAGGAAACATGACTCAGCTTTTAAGAGTGTTTGTTTGTTAAATAATAAAGTCATAAATAAGAGGTAATTACCCTCAGAGCTAAAGGGGAAACTAGTGGAGACAGTGCTGAGTTGTTCATTAACTTTGTCAGTACAGCCCAAGCCATTTTGGTTATCTTGGTATTGAGTACTCCATCAGTTCAGCATTGTTTGATTCATGATCTATTGTTTTATACCATTTATTATCATGTTTATTCTGCAGTAGTAGAACAAACTGATATTTCATATTTTCATATTTGATGTTTGTTACTGGAATCCAGCAGAAGATAATAAAATATTAAAGTTCCTATGTTATCTTAGAAAAATAAGCTCCGTCAAAATGTCATTTTTCCACCTTTTTAATTTCCCAAATCCTTTTCCAGGTATATTTCTGGATCCATCATTACCCACAATGCACTTGAGATTCATGTGCTGGCGGCGAATGTAGCCTCCAGCTGCAAGCTTCAAGGAAAGATGAAGTGCACCTTTGTCACACTTTTTTCCACTTTTAGACTTGTAGTCGTCGAGTGACATTACTTCAGGCAGTTTATCACATTTCACGCAACTCCCATTGGAAACACAAAATCACTGGAGTTCCCTTTTAACAAAGGTCACGTTGGGCACGAGACGATGTTTCGGAGCGCCGCCATCAGTGGGATGTGCGTGGATGTGGGTGGTGGAGGAGTTACTGAGAGCTCATAATAAGATGAACATGTGGAGTTGTTGTTGTGCCTTCAACTGCACATAAGTAATGGGTTTACATTTTTTCATTATCCCAAGAAACATACCCCCCCGGTTAGCTTAGAGTGCAGAATTAGCTGTTAGCTCTGGGGATCTGGTCGGATCTCTGGATTTTATGAAGCACTGGATGGTTTTCACGTTGAAACTTGAAGAATAAACACCTGTTTTAAATTAGGGCGGCTCACAGTGTTACTGTGTGTTTAGGGCTGCGTAATGAAGAGTACAAACATTTGTCAGGCTCTGTGGTCAATACGTGCTGATCAGTTTGACATGTGTTTAGAGTTTCAGTGGTAACAGCTGATAGAGCTGCAGACAGATGGCGTTCGATGGAAAATGCATCACTTTGTTACGCTCACAACCGATGAAGTTTCATATAAGTGAAGCTTCTTACGCTGCAGCGATCCGGCAGGAATTTGTTGGACTGCATCTGGTGTAAAAGGCATGTAGATAATAACGGCCTCTGTGCTGCTCTTATACAACAGCTGTAATTTCATGCTGTTTTGGAAATTTTATTTTTCATGCTATAGTACATACATTAGTGCAACCCAGTGAACCCATTTATTTGGTAATGATATCTGCACAGGCTTCACCAAACGTGTGATTGGTTGGGGTTTGTATCAGTGTCACATGAGTCAGATGCAGATACACACTTGACTAAAATTTCTTCATCATTCTTCCACATACTAAGAAATGTTGGGTTTATTTAACAGGGAATCAGGTCAATATTGGACTAACGATATGATGGGTTAATAAACCCAGTAAAATGGGCTGTTTTTATCCAACAGTTTGTAGTTTTAATCCAGTATAATCCAGTATTTGGTATTTTTTTAATTACTGTTTTTTTTATTCCAACATTTTTTTACTCAACATTTTTGTACCCAAAATGTATTTGTTTTTATCCAAAATGTCCTTGCTCTTTATGTAAGAACAACAAAATACGGGGTAAAAACTACAAAATGTTGGGTAAAAACATGTAGATATTGGGTAAAAACAATTACATTTTGGGTAAAATTTACAAAATTTGAGTAAAAACAACAATTGTTGGATAAAAATGATCAAATGTTAGGCAAAAACTACAAAATGTTGGGTGAAACACATTTAAATAATGGGTAAAAACAATACAATTTTGGTTAAAAAAAAAAAAAAGAGTAAAAACAAAAAAAGTTGATTAAAAAGTACAAAATCTTTGGTAAGAACAGTTAAATTGTGGGTATTAACTACAAATACTGGGGTAAAAATGATAAAATGTTTGATAAAAACAGCCTAACTCAATATGTTAAATTAACCCAGCATGTAGTTATCATCTAATATTGACTCAGTTCTGGGTTAAAACGACCCCAAAGTTTTTAGTGTGTACATGTGAACAGCTGCCAAAGCTGGATGAGTAGAAGTATCATGATATTTGTCTCAAGTGACAGTGAAAAGTGTTTGGGAGCCGGCTGCAGTGAGGTACGATTTATAACAGCTGAGATTTCTTGTGCTAAAATTACCCCAAAAAAACATTTAGCAGTCATTGAATGTTTGGGATACAACCAGACTCCTTGATGAATGAATTTGTCCTGAGTGGTGGGCAGCAGAGCTCCATGGCCAGAGAGCAGAGTTGATCAATTTAGAAAGTTTTTAGTATTGAGCTGTTGCTCTGGAGTTGAGCTGCATCCTGGCTCCATCTTCTGTGGAGGTCAGACCCAGAACTGGAGGAACCACATCTCCGAGCTGAAAACTGTGACCGGTGCAGGGGACTCAAAATGTTGTGAATCCCTCAAACCTGAACCCACATCAGCACCAACCTGTCATGAAACGCAAGGCTCCTAATGCTGTCGCCTTCGTCAGGTTTCCTTTGAAACGGGATTGAGTTATTGATACAGCAAATCCATCCACCAGTTCCCCTGTGGGGGATCAAAGCCACCAGAAACTGTCTGTTACATAATGGTCTCTTTGCCCTTGGCATTCAGCGGGCTCTCACACTGAATCTATACTGAGGGACATTCATATCCCAATGGGATCCAAAACTTAATTAGTAACTTCTACCTTGGTTTAAAGGCTGCTCCTCCTATCTTTACCAATATATCACCTGGCAGCATGCACTCTCGCAGACAACTTCAGTAGCCTTTTCTCTCTGACCTTGGCATTTCTTCTCAGCCGCTGATTATTGATAATTTTCTGGCTGTGGTGCCTCTCCTCATTTGTCATGATTATTGCTGAATTTTTAAGCTGTCATCCGTGAGCATGGATCAATGGCTGTGGACTTCCCCTTTGTCATATTGGCAGCACAAACAGCCCTTCCTCTCTAAATGAGGCTCCTCTTGCTTCTCTATCTATTAGCTGTCTGTCTTACTGGGCACTTGATCCTTTGTTAGGTCAGTCTATACATCATTCCTCCAATCAGAGGCTGACACTTTTATATCATGCATGCGCAGAGACCATGCAGACGAATGAGCGGCGTCCTGTTTATGGTATTTTACATGCTGTGATGTGTATATTCACTTATAGTTTATACATTTAAGCAGACAGCTGCAGTGCTCACCTCCCAAGGTCAGTCCTTAAAAGATAACAGGCTTTTTTGAATTGCAACTAGAGAACCAGGATTCACTTTGAATTGCATTTATAATAGGATGCAGCAGACAATCCAATTGCTCAAGTGTCAAATATCCCATGTAATAAGGCCAGATCTGTCAAACTGATTAATGAATTGTCACAGCAAAAGGAACCAGTTGTAACTGGTAGCAGCCACTCGCGGCTGACAATCCGTCTCATTCGGCTTCATGGGTTGTACCTGTAGCCAGGCCGGTGGCGTTCAGGCTTCGCCCAGCTCTACCACGTCTACACCTATTCCACCATATTCCTTCTTCCTCCCTTGACTGGCTGAACAGGTCTGACAGGCGGATTCCTTTTCTTTTCAATGTATTAAAGGCACTTTCCTGCTCTGACAGCCTACTCTGTTCTGCCACCTTCTAGCTGGGGCTTCACACTACTCTGGGCAGCCACTGCGTCTTGACAGACCACTGTCACTTCCCATCATCCTCTCTGTAGATCCTGCTCTCCCCCTTCTAAGCACGCAGACCCACTTTCCAACCAGTGCAATTATTTTTTTTGACAAGCCATCCATCAGCTTTAACTTTAAAGCACTTTCCACTGATACCCATTGTTACAGTTCCGTGCCTTTTTATGCAGGCGGCAGGAGAGAATATGATACTAGACATTCGGACTACCCAACCATGTAAATCTACTTTGTTCTCTTCTTTATTTCCAATTTTCTCTTCCATTTTTGCCAAATTATGCATATTTGTTGTGCATAATATGCCCTTGTCAAATCCAATTAACATGTCCTAGCTTGCACAGTGAGAAAAGGTTATAATTTGCCAGTTACTTGAAGAGCGGGGGCTAAAGTCAGACTTAACTGCGCCGCTTAACTCTTCCCATGAGTCATGACACAGCGCCGTTAGACTAGGATGTACTTTGTGCTATAGCCTATGAGCCACGACACTGAACTAATAACACTTAAACAGCCTCAGAATGGGTGTAAACATTCAGCAGCGTCATCACCTCGGCCACAAGCCTTCGGTTTTTACTACCTTCAGATGGACGCAGCAGAGAGCCTTTCGGCTTGCAGCCAAGTCACCATGACAAACTGACATCAATACTAACACAGGACCAACCTGATCCATCTTGCACTGGACTATATAATTAGAATGACAGCTTAGAAAATTTGGTCTGATGCAGAATCTGTCTTACGCCGCGAGGAGCCCTAATTACTATCTCAGTGCGGGAGTTAATGATGAGAGGTGGGAGCAGCATCTGGGGGACTCGAGGGGACGATCTCTCCCTCAGCCCGTGACATTTGCTATGTCCTAACAACTGGGCCACCTATGGCCCTCAGTGGTCCATCTTGCTGACACGCACTGTGAGTGGGGAGACAGTGATGTTTAGTGCCAAACAAGACTGTAGCCCCCTGTTTATGTCTTGATTGCCTGCCACTTAGAGGCATTCTTCTTGCTGGAGGATCCATGCAAATGGCAGGCATGAAATTAACAACAAAAACGGTATTTTTAACATGTGACATTCAAAATCTGTTTGTTTTTTAAAGATATTATGTGATCTTAAATGGTCTGGTGACAATACTGTACTACATGTACTGTACATACAACATATATTGATCAAATATTAAAGCTACACAGTATCACAGTGGTAAGAAATAACACCACAAGTTCCCAAAGCTCAAGATGAAATTGATACAGTCCAAAACCAAAAGTACCGTATTTTCCGGAATATAAGCCGCTACTTTTTTCTGACGCTTTGAACTTAAACACCAGTGTGGCTCATGTATCAGCAGCACGAAGCTCGTTAGCTTTTTACAAGCTGGCAAGCTCCGTGCCGCCGCTACATTTAGCGTCGTCACATCAGACCCGGTCAGAGTGGACCACATGAAACTGTTCAAATAAATTCAATAGCGGCTTATAGACAGGTGCACTCAATAGTCCTGAAAATATGGTATTTAAAAATCACCTAAAACAGCAAATCCTCAGTTTTTAGCATCTGAAACAATTTAATTACCAAAATTGTTGAGTATTAATTTACTGCTAACCAACCAAACCATTATTTGTCTGCTTATTCCAGATGTGAGCTACCACACACATCGACCGCTTTGCTTTTAAAAAGCTGCCGAACTATCAAACTTATGGCAAACAGCAAACAAAACAAAAAAATCTCCATGAACCTGTGCAACAGTAACAAAGTGTGAACATATGGCTCTGAATGACCCAGATGGTCCGATCGCTCCTGAAGACTGTTAACTTATCTCCTCTATCAGGAGAGTCCTGAGATGTTCAACAATTAAGCAGGTGTTGATGAGATATAATGAGAAAACCCTCATCCAGCCTCAAGTCTATGATTTGCTGTTTATTGGCTATTATAAGCATTAAGTACTGTGGTGTAATCTCGCCCTGCAGACGCTGGCATGTTCGGTCTGTGCGTCTGCATAATCAGCCAAGGAGTTAATAACACGCGGGATGTCACAGCTGTTAAAAACAGAGAGACACGCTGCCCTAAGTGACAATATGTCAGTGATTGTCTAGCAGATGAAACTGTGGATATTAATAAATCAAAGTGACCCCTACCTGAAGCCAAACAGATGCAACACCTGGACATGTAAATTCTTGAGTAATGGATGCCATAAATTTAAATCGGAAGACCTCCGATTTAATAACCGTGCAGACAGCTGCAAGTGGGAGCAACCATTTGGTTTAATGTAAAAGACAGTTTTGGAATACCAAGTATCATCTGCTCCCATCAATCAAGTCTAAAGTGTACGCTACTGGGAAGCAACTGAAATCCAACGCCATCATTTCTCTTCTTTGATTATACACAGCATATATCAAAGAAGAAATTGCAGCGCGGCGTAGTTAGGTATGTAAGGTGAGTAGTGTGTGCTTGTCAGTAACAGTAGCCGGCTGGCAGCAGGGGGTTAACCTCCTGGCTGCTGTCAGTGTATTAATCACCACTGATGTGTGTTGTAAAAGGATTGCTGCAGGAAATAAAGACACCATGGTGTCAGCTGCAGTGCCCTGATGTGACTCCATCAGACAAGAGGATGCTTATTGACAGGGTGAGAAGGGAGAACGGACAGAGGGAGAGGGAGAGAGAGGGAGACAGAGGGAGCAATCAGTCCTCGAGTCAGTCACCTTGGCACTGACGCAATGTCATGAAAGTCCACACCATTATTCCTCCAACCGCACAGGAACATTATTTAAACTCAAACATATAGCAGAGGCTGAATGTCAGCAGAAGGGCGACCGTCACCACACAGACGCTTTTGTACAGGTACACACAGACGAAACAGAAAATGAATTGACAACATGTGCAAAATAAAGTGCCAATCATTTCCTGGATGCAGCTCTTCTTCTTCTTTATGCCAGACCTACACAACTGGGCCCATGGATCAATTAGCTAATGTGCTAATTCAACTTCCTGGTTAGGTATCATCACAACAAGCTAGCAGCTAACAACCATTATTCCTCCAACCGCACAGGAACTTTATTTAAACTCAAACATAAAGCAGGGGCTGAACGTCAGGAGAAAGGCGACCGTCACCACACAGACATGCACAATTTTGTACAGCTACACACAAAACAGTTTATTTATGAACATAAAATTAACTGAC
>OOFC01020640.1:7931-18976 GCA_900323345.1 Pseudochromis fuscus
TGACAAGTTGGCGATGGGGACGCGCAACTGTGGCAGTGCTCCTTCTCTGGCCATACGCTTTTATTAGAAAATGAGCTATCCACCATTTCTGCCTCACCCACATTACAGAGGGTGAAAACAACCAGAATATTTTAATTCTCAAATACATGGTAATAATGTGTGATTTATATAATTATATGTAACCACACTCAGTTTTTTCTGAGACCATACAACAACCCTGGATTAGTGTTTCATTCATTCAGTAAAAAAGAAATTCACTAAGAGTTTACAATAATTCAAACTGCCAGAAAAACACTAGAGAACACTGGGAGCTCGAACCTCCACCAAGGCCATGATCCACAGCAGATTTCCACCAAACTGACTGTGGACGTTATGGACCTGCATGTGTGTGTAGATTTTTGTCAAAATCCATAAAAATGTGAAAAAATAAAAATTTTCATTTTTCATTTGTCCGTACCACTTCCTGCTTCTGCTTCCTCTGTGATGCAGAGATGCAACATAACAACATGTTCCTGTTATAAGAGACAAAGACTTTCTGAGATGTTAAAGGAGTGTGAATCGTAAGGTTGTTGGTTCGATCCCCGGCTCCTCCTGTCCACATGTCAAAGTGTCCTTGGGCAAGACACTGAACCCTAAGTTGCTCCCAAGGGTGGCTAGCGCCTTGCATAGCAGCTTGTTAGCGATTCGTGTGTGCATTTTGGGAGCTAGCTAAGAAAGCGCGATACAAAAATGTGCTCCATTTAAGATTTTGTCAGACAGGATGTCAGTCAGTCAGTCATCTTCTATACCTGCTTATTCCACACTTGGGTCTCAGGGGTCTGCTGGAGCCTATCCCAGCTGTCATCGGGCAGGAGGCGGGGTACACCCTGGACAGGTTGCCAGCCTATCGCAGGGTTAACACAGAGACAAACAACCATTCACGCTCCCCTTCACACCTATGGTCAATTTAGTTTGATCAGTTCACCTAACAAGCATATCTTTAGACTGTGGGAGGAAGCCGGAGTACCTGGAGAAAACCCACGCATGCACTGGGAGGACATGCAAACTCCACACAGAAAGGCCCGAGCCGAGTTTTGAACCCCAAACCTTCTTGCTGTGAGGCACAAGTGCTAACCACTGCACCACCGTGCCACCCGCCCAGACAGGATGTCATTTAAAAAAATAAAAATAACGTCCTTTCTTCCTAACACCCTCTCAAAAAAAGAGATCCTATCAGTTTTTCATAATGCTGCTACTAACAAACAAACCTACCCAGGCAAAGCCTCCTTGATTTAAAGATGAAGAATTTTACCGGGTCCTGATTTTCTTTAAATTTTCAGTGACACTGAGCTTTTGTCGCACATGAAACCGAGCAAACACTGGCAGTGACATTTGCTGCCTCCCAGTCTCATCTCTGACATTGAGCTAACCTCTTATACCCTGACGAATACCATCCAGATGTCCACTGGAAGCACATCTCTGATGAGACATAAGGGAGACAATAATGAAGTCACAAGTCAGCGCAGGCAGCTTCACATACAACAAACCACTGCCAGAGTGCACTGTGTGTCAGCTCTATTGATTTAAGCACAGCGAATTTCTTAAAACTAAAGATTTATGAAGCATGAAATGACTCGTACACTTTCTCCATCATCAAGAGAACAGTGCTTTTTTATTTATTATACAGCTAAATGTTCAATTTACAGGAAATATTCCTCCTCTAACAGCTGATATTTCTGACTGCAGAGCCACTGTTTCAACACACAGATACCAACACTTGGTAATGAAACCACCAAGCTGGATCATTACCACAGAGTGTACTGTAAACCCAAGACCTCGTGATCAGATCTCATTATCTGGATGACATAGAGGTATAGCCACATTTGGAAAGTCAGCTGTAAATGGAGCTGTTAATTGGTACTTGGACTCACTCGCTACATGTAATTTCACACAAAAGCCTGTCCTATTTTCACTTGTATTATTCTTCCCTCAAGCACAGAATAGGTCAAATTCATTTAGTAAAAATGTTCAATTTGCAAAATAAATGAGAATAAGAGATTTTTAACACCTCAAACATACATTTTTACAAACTGGATGTATTAAAATAAAACAACCACAAGAAAAAAAAAAGTGTAGAAATGCATTTGCAGCGTGTTGCTAACTGGAGCGATGTTGCTAACTGGAGCACGGTCTCTGGTCCACTGCCATGACATATAAAAAGTTTGGTCAGAGCTATGCATCAAAAAAAAAGTTGCATCTCAGAGCCAAGAACAATCAGGTCTTCTCTGATTGCAGGGGAAGGCTCCTGGTACATGATGCATCGGCCCCAGATCTGAGTCCACGACAAGGTGCTCCATATTTTTAGTTAGAAATATGTGGCCTCGCAGTATCTGACATGCTCGTCTGGCCCCTTCATCTGAAACTATCATTTTTCCTTCTGTCTCCCTCTCTCTCCTCTCCTCTCCTCTCTCTCGCTTTTTTTTTTTTTTTGCCTCCCCCCGTCTCCTCTCGGGTGTGCTCAGTTGCCTGTTCTCCCCTGCCTCCCACTTACTGTGCCCTCTGACCACTGTGCCATTTACAGTACATAGACACAACTGCAGAGACATGAATCTAATAGCACAGGGACTTGCTGTAAGGCACGTCCTCATTTCACACATCACATCTTAGTATTTCACCCAAAAAAAAAAAAAAAGTCATGTGATAAGTTATGTAATGTGAACACAGCCTTGGTTGTCTGTGTGTTTTAGGATCACTTCTTAAACATGGTTTAGCAATTTTGGATTAAGCAGCCACGATATTGATTCATTTTCTTATCACTTTCCAGGGAGTCTGGATCCTACCCAAAGATCATTGTAGGGTTAACGCAGATATAGAGACAATCATTCACACTTACACCTATGGGTAATTTGGAGTCCCCAGTCCATCTGATTTGCATGCCCTTGGACAGCTGGAGGAAACTGGAACACCCAGAGAAAATCCCCACAGACTTACATAGAAAAGGGCCAGAGCCGCGTAACAAACCTGGGTCCTTCTTGTCCTGTTATGCAACAGCGCTAACAATGAACCGCTGTGGGACCACTCACCGCACACTGATCGGCTCATTGGTACCTAATATATGCTGATGTGATACAAGCAGAGGGGAATTCTGTTTTTGGTTTCACCCACGGTCCACAGGGAGAGTGCAGCATGTGAGTGAACACAGGTGAATCATACACAACACAGCCAGGCATCAGGCTAAACATGTCTCAATCAAAACACAGTAAATGGGATCTGATCCTGGATGCTGTCGGAGTTTAGGGTGGATGATGGATGGATCTAAGACTTTAGCAACCTCAGCAACGTTAGATGAGATAACGTTATGTTTGCCAAACACATTGTTCTCATCCTAAACGCCTTTTTCTTATAACATTTAAAGTGAAAGCATATCGTCTGATAAACCATTTAAGCAACCAATCAATGAGGAGTTTAAACTAATCATATGTTTTTTTTCTCATCTTACCTTTAATATTATATTTACACTACCATTCAGTTTTCCCCATGCAGGTGAAGGACATGCATCCTTAGCCTCAGCCTTTATGGGATATTATGTATGACACTGATTATAGTGCTGATGAAATCTGCCAAGGACATTTTTCACATTAGCCAAACGATAAAATGACTGTGGGCTTCAAATGAGAAACATGCTTTTGTTTACCTGGTGATGACCCCAAGGACCCGAAATGTTTCAGAAATGACCAACAATTTCAAAGCAACAAAGCTGAGACTGATATCATGGTGAACAGTGTTATGCACCATGAAAGAACAACAACAGTAACTATAGAGGAGCAGAGATGGGAAGTAATGACGTACAAGTAACGAAGTACTGTAACGAAGTACATTTTTTTTGGTATCTGTACTTTAATGAGTACTTTTTACTTGTATCCGCTACATTTTAACACAAGTGTCTGTACTTTTCACCCTGTGCATTTTCAAAACAAGCTCGTTACTTTTAATGCACGACAGCGATAAAATCATTGTAACATTATTTAGACCCGAATTAAAAACATCTCCACAGGCTCCGCCAATCGTATGAAACATTACTCACGGTTCCATACATCCCAACTTGTGATTGGCTCGCTGTCCATGATCGTCATTTTCAGAGCTACAGAGACAACCACCACGCACACAACTTTCTCTGCCCACAGACTTTAGGTAGCATAGTTGTTTTTTCATGCTCACTTCAGTAACTTGAACGAGAGATTTTTTAATGTGAGGAGGACTATGGAGCTGAACCAGGCAGCAACATGTCCGACACAGAGGAGCAGGACAGTAAAGTGGTAGCAGTAAACCATGTCGACTCCACGCCGGCTTGTAGAGCTGTTATTTATGAAAGTGTGATGGTATAAGTGTTTAAAAGTGACACAGATCAGGTCCTAACAGGTTAATAACCTTCAAATTAGCCATTACATGATGTGAGGTTAAGAGGTTACAGTTCACTTTACACAGAAACGACTGGTAAAAAAAAAATACTTTGTACTTTTACTCTAGTACATTTCGTAGCCTGTACTTTTTACATTTTACTTGAGTAATTATTTCAATGGGTACTTTTACTTTTACCAAAGTCATGTACTTTTACTGAGTACAGAATGTAAGTACTTTTCCCATCTCTGTAGAGGAGGGGGGGTGGGGGGTGTTAGCGAACTGTTATGAATCGTGAACAAAGACGACTCCCACACACTAGTGCACCTCGCCTCGAGGTAGCCATGTTTTAGTCAAAAGTCCCAAAACACAAGTGATATCAATCAAGATCAAGCTAACACACACACACACGCACACACACACACACACACACGTCCCCTGACATACCGTAACACGAACATACAAGTACATAAAAGTACCACGTGCCTTTGATAAATGATTAACGTGCATGTTGTCTGTGCAATTGCAATACACAGAGGCTGCAGTTATGGCCTCATTTACATGAAGCCAATGTCAGATTGAATACAACCATTAGTTCTTTCTCAACACAAGTGTCGTAACACATATGCATCGACACCCAACACTCTCTGTTTGCAAAGACACTGAATAATCCATCGCAGCTCTAACACTAATTGTTTTACAGTAAACAGTCATAATTAAGACACAATCACTCGGTCTCCAGGAATGACACTGTGCATTTTTTCCATCTTCACTCATCTCTCCAGTCAATCGTTCATCCTTCATGCAACAGTGAATGTGAGCGCTCATTAGCTTGGAAAGCGTCAAGTCCCCTGATTTTCACTTTCTCACTGAAACTCACAGATGAATACATTTACTGAACACACATAATAAATGATTAACCGGTGGCAGCACAAATTCAACACACATTTGCAAACACACACACACACACACACAGCTCTTGCCGCTCAGATAAGAGTACAGTAGGGAAAAGAGGGATTGCTGTACCTTTGTTTCTACCTACAGGTTTTGGAGAGGAGAAAGGATCCGCAGAGGTAAGAGAGGGAGAGTGTCATCCCAGGCAGGGCACCAGAGAGAGACAGCAAAAAGTGGGGATAAGCTATAGTTAGTCTACATTAAGCCTGCATACTGCCAACTGACACTCGCATGCAAAACGTTGACAATCATGCAAATGTGGAGAAATGGGAGAAGCGCACATAGGCAGCACACAACTTCACAATGTCAGCTATTTTTTTTAATTTATTTTTTTTTATGATCTCTTCTTGAATTGCATTACAATGCTAAGGTCACCCTAGAATGAGGCACAGCAAAATTCATTGGCACTTCTCCTTGAAGGAAGCGGTGCTGAAAGCTTGGTGAATAATTGAGCACCATGCAGGGACTACTGTTAGTTGAGGAAAAATCATAATGATCAGGAAAAAATCTCCTGACCTCACTTGATATTCAATGGAGAAATAAAGAAAAAAAACAGGTTTAATAACCCCATCAACGTCTAATTAGTTTATCATTGGTCGAGTTCAAAGTGTATGCCAAAGCGCCGCCGGCTTTAACTTCCAGTTTGCAGAGAGATCTTGTGGATTCTATTAAAATGAAATTATCACTTTTCAAAATAAAACTGTTTTAAGAACTGATGTGACTGAGTTTTAACACAAAGGTTTCTGAAATATATTTAGTTTTTTGCATTAGAAAGCATTGTTGATATTACACTCTGTAGTATGATAATACACAGTAAAATAATAACCGGAGCTACTTTAGTGATGTTTGGACATGTGATATATAAATAAACTACAAGAAAACTGTGCTGGAGAAGAGCCAAGAATGAGCATATACCTCCAACAAGGAGGTTATATCTTCACCTGCGTTGGTTTGTTTGTCTGCAACATTACAGGGAAACTACTGAACAAATCTTGGTATTTGTTTGTTTGTTTGTTTGTTAAGAGACAGGATGCTACTCAAGAAGCAAGCAATACAGTTTGGGCCAACATAAGCAGATGGGACGCTGTTCAAAAAATCCAAACAAAATTACAAACTCAGAAGATCCCTTTGTGTTATGTTGTATGTATTAACAACATAGTGTCATCATGGTAAATAAGAACCCTAACTGTAGTTTAAGATAATATTAAATGTTAAATTGCAGTGATGGATATAAACTCCAGTTACCAAGACCTCAGTACTATCATCTTCATTGATGCTGTATGTAAAGTTAATAAAAACAGTGCACTGCAGGTTTGTCTGGTATGAGTGTAATTCTAGTGGATCCTGGTTTTCTGTACTACCTTCCCTCACCCTGACAGTCTGGTACATATTCTACACTTTCTCCTCTCTCTATCTCCAATACACCTCATCTTCCTGCTCTCAGCTGTCTCCCCAGATTCCCGTGATTTTCCTCGTCCACCCTTCTGCTTCCCTGCTTTATTTTCACCCCCGTCCCCTCCAACAGTGGACTGTGTGACTGCATGTTTGCTGTGGGACTAAGAATAGTACACAATTATGTAATACACAAAAAACCTGGGTGAAACAAGGCTGAGGAGACACAGAAGCTTAGAGAGAGACAAAGGTGAGATGTGGGACATGCCATGCTGCATGCATCCCTCCACACCAACACAAACACACACACACACACACTCTTCCACTTCTCTGCAGTGGGAGCTTTGCAACACACAAATGCGCACGGACAGGTAGTGAAGGCACACAGCATAAATTTACGCCCCAAAACCAAGCCGAGGGGGGTGAGCGAACAAAACACAATAGAGATCTACAAAGAAAAAAGAAGAGAGTACCTTGCTCTGCCTTGAGGTGTGCGAGGCCTTAAAGAGAAACATCAAACAGGAACAGAGAGAAGAATTGAGAACAACACACCAATACCACAGTTGTATTGTCACTTTGCATGCTTTGCATGATGGCAAACCATGGCTATCACACTAAAAGCAAAGCTTCCCCAAGTGCAGTTGAAAGCTTTCTGCTGAAACAGATCAATTGATAATAAGAAGAGCGACACTGTGTGAATGTAAAGTAGCTGTGGAGGTTGTTTACTCAATGCAAGTCAATTACAAAGGTTATAATTTGATTACTGGCATGTTTGCTTGCCTTTTATAAGCGGATGTATAAATAATTCATAACTTCATATGACATGAACTGTTGCTACAATATGACTGAACCTAAATCTTTGTGAGACTCACCTGGTTTTCTCTGGACTGCTGTGGACGTGTCACAGGAAAAGAGAGGAGGCAAAGAGAAGCATCGCATTAGCAACACACTACAGCTGCCTTTGCATGTGGCTGTAACATGCAAAACATACCACACTTTGAATCATTGTCTCGTCATGTAAGGAGCAAAGAGATGCCCCTTGACATGTTTAATTAAAAAAATAACTACTTCAGTATAAACCCCCTGTGGAAAGAAACACATTAAAATGAATCTGTCCCGTCCTCTCAGGGAGCCAGATTGACATTACCTCCTCTGACAAACAACTCTTTACACATTTCGAATATTGTCACAGTAACAAAATATTCTGCATCTTGTATCACACAGAGTTCCTCACACATTAAAAAAGATACATAAATCCAACCCCTTCAGGATTTATGGTGTGATGAGGTTTGTGGATCTCAGGATGCTTGTTCTCAGACCCATGCTTTTTTTTTTTTTTCCTCCACCTCTCATTTAGTCCCTGCACCCATCTGATTGTTTTCTTCATTGTTGGTCCAAAAACCAACACACAGCCCTTGTGGTTTTCTCAGAAGGATGCTCACTGTGGGGTTCCTGTTGTCGTTCACAGTCAGGGGTGGTGAAGAAAAAGCCACACATTAGCCTTGAAGTGAGATATCCTCACCAGGATTTCACCCGTGGATGACACATTGTGGGCATCAAACATGTCAGTGTGATTTAGGGAACATGAGAGATGGCTGTGTGAATCCAGCATCAGATGTGCCTGTTAAATATTGACGAATCTCCTCCTTTAGACTCAAAATCTAATCAAGGAGGAATATTCAGAAACTTGTAATCAGCACCTCCAAGGAGCATCACCAACCGACAAGAGGAAATTACACAAATCTTAATTAAGACGGACTACATTCGAAATTTAAGATCAGATATTAATTTGAGTCGGTGCTGGGCCTTGATCTGTGCCCAGGCTACATGAAGGACTGGCTTGTTTCCCACCACTGGATACAACCGGGGAATTTCATGTTTTATTTTTTCTCCCTCTGACAGGATCAAACTCGTGGTGAATTTAACAAACTCAACACGAGACAGAAATATCACGAGAGACGAGACGGGGGGAGGGGGACGCGAATTCAAGTCAAAGCAGCCGGTGAGGGTAAGGGGAGATTTCCTTCTGTCTCCTTTAGGAAAACTAAAATGGATGCTACGTCTCCTCCCGCACCAGAGGGATGACATTGGCCGAGGAGAAGCAAGGACGAAGGCTGGAAGTGGGGGGAGGGCTGGGTTGGGGTGGAGATAGTGTCCAGCTGATGGACAGCAATGCAGCTCCGGCTCTCACGAACTGGGGAGCCCTGAATTTATGCGCCTGAATCAGCAGGTACTTTGTTTCCCCCGCTGTGCAGTAAATGTGCATATACTGCGTGCATGCTTGCGTGTTCAGTGCTCAGTTTCCCATGTAGATAAAACCCTTTCTCTTGATGCAACAGTGCTCAGAACAAGCCAATGTGCTGTGGAGGACATGTGGTCCGAGCGTAATCCCCTGCTCTATTTTACCAGCAGCTTCACCACTCAAATCCAAACATAATTTTCAGCTTGGGCACTAGACACAAATGCCCTCTGCACTGGAATCAGGCAAGTCCCTGCACCATTTTTTTTCCTTTTTTTCTCCCTGACCTACTTTTTATAGTAAGATTATTGTAACTGTCATTTTTTCCATGTCTGTTTATTAATCCCCAAAGCTAAGCCTGAAGGCACCATTTCAGCACTTGCTTAACAGTTTGCTTGCCCTAGCCTTCAATTACTAGTCCTCCATCAAGCCGCAGCATATTTTTTTTAAGCAAAACGAGGTATTAAACTGTTCACTGCCAATGCAGGATGTTCAGTTGTGAAAGAAATAGGTGAGCATTTTGCATATTCACTTAACAATCCACCGCAACTCTGACCTTATGCAAAAAACCCTAAGGTATTCAGGAGACTTCATAATGTCACCACCGCGAAGTTAATTGAAGAGAAATGGAGGTTCAATAGAAAGATCATTACCATAAAAGATACTGATATTTGCACAACTAATAACATGAGCAGATTGAAGTTGATATTAAAAATGACTCTGCAGAAGAGGAAGCAGTTTAATCAATGACAAAGACAAAGCGTCGAAGCTACAACGGCGGATTTGCTGCCAAAGTCGACACATGTGGGGAGCGAGTGGTGAGTGGTGTCTAATTTCAGTTCATTGCCCTGACACAGTTAGTCACACTGATACATCCTGATCCACATGGGAGGAGAGACTGAACATGTGTTTTATGGCCGACTGTTTATGGCGCTAAGCCGCGACATGAGCTGGATGGTTTGGGGAGAGCAGCGGGAGCTCAGAAACCGGAAGTGTCTCGTGATGATCAGCCGCAGTGAAGGCTACCCCAGCTCTCCACTGATGTGAGAAAAGCGCCTCCAAAATGGGCAAACAGCGTGGAAACGTGGATGTTTTTAAGTGCAAATGGCACAAACACGCTTTAGCCCACTTCCTATTTTCTCATCTCACATGTTAATTCTGCCCGCTCCTTGTATTTTGCCTTCTAGGCCAGTGGGCTAGGAGGCTACCATTAGGAACACGGCTGGCAAAATGCTTCGAAGGCCCCGTCCACTCAGTCAGTCAGCCATCTGCCCATTTTAACGAGCAGCTCCGGGGCCCTCGTTCCAGTTAATGTGTGTGTTGCATGCACGCCTGTAAATGCAAATGCGTCTGAGCGCACGTATTGCGAGGCCCGGGCCGCTCTCTGATAATGCAACATATAAATATTCACAGGTTTGACAGATTGCTTTCATCGCTCATTAATGTACAGCATAATCACAGAATGCCGACAAAGACAGGTGTGCTGAGCAGTTGCTCATATAACTGCAAACAAATGGCGAACGTCTGATCACTTTGAATATTCCCCCGTAAACATTCTGTGCTCGAGGGTTGCTTGAACAACAAGTATTTTTTTACCACTTGTGGACATGTGGACATAACAGTTAAAACGAACAAAAAAACAACCTGCGCTCTAGTTTGCCGACAGACAGTTTGAATTGACGGTGGTGTTTGTGAAGGCATTTTCCAGGCAAATTAGCCATCTCTGTTCTCATTATCCTCCTAATTATGGTTCCCAGTCTCTGTGGCATAATCAACAATCAGCCACATCAGTTAATGGGAAAGCAGAAAAGAGCAGCAGTCAGATCAGCTGGGGAGCCGACATGAGTGTATAACAGTATAGAGCAGTCCCTCTGCCTCGCTGTGAAAGCACAGGAATATGAAACTAAATGTCTGGATAGATGTGTTGGAGACGACAGGCAGGGGCGGGAGGAGGCAAGCAGGAGGTGGCTGTTGCCCAATAGCTGACCTCCTGGGACAAATAAGGGTACAACCAGCCAGCGGTGAATACACTGTGGTTCTGCCCTGTGGTTCAGATATGACCACCTTTACCTCCTGTCCAAGC
>OOFC01020640.1:20711-36894 GCA_900323345.1 Pseudochromis fuscus
GGGCCGCGCAGAAAGAATTCATGATTTGTATAAATTCCGTTGTATTGAACGTTATAGTCTGAAAGACCGGATCCTCTCCGACTTAACTTTCGTCTGTGTCTCTTGACACGTCAATACGCTTGTCTCGGTCACATGATCAGACACGTTAGCCAAACAAATAAGTTCACAAACTAGCGAAAATGAATTAAAAAAATGTGTTTGGAGAGCTTCGTCGCCAAGAGGAAACATTTTTTTTATTACGGTCGGGTTATTTTATTTTTGCTGTATTTATCTGCCACACTTTGAAGGCCGGTCCGTGAAAATAATGCCAATGTCAAACCAGTCCGTGGTGCAAAAAACGTTGGGGACCACTGGTGTAGATGCTACATTGCAATACATTTTTCAAGGCAAGGAAGTTTGATGTTCCTTAAATCACATCAGGTGTAGCAGGAACAGCAACACAGTTATGGAAATTAAACCTAATTTTGTGTATTGAGATTTGTAGTGTGGCAAATACATTGAGTTTTAAGCCACGTGCCATGAGATAACTTTAGCAATATGAATCTACAAAAAACAAATATTAAGGCAGGTTTTGATGTAGAGCTGGAAGCAGACAGAAAACTTGGTTCTATATTTGTGAGGAATCCCTCTGAATTTTTTTTTTTTTACAAGAACTTTAATCAATATTCAGCATTTGACACAGAAAGCTCAGGAGTCAGCCCTCTTACCTTCAGTGCAGTATCGACCTACATATCCAGTTTTGGAGCAGTCACAGTAGGTTTCTCCATCTGCCAGCGAGCAGATCCCACCATTCTCACAGGGGTTCTCTGTGCAAAGGCCCATCATCTCCAAGCGTACTTTCTGACTATTGATTAGCGTGGGCAGCTTACTTCCATAACTGAGGTCTGTGATAATTCCTTTGAACGGTGGGAGCTCACGGACAGAGGGCAGGGTGATGGCAGATGTGCGGATGTCCCCTGGGAGCCCTCCGAGAAAGAGGTCGCTAACGATCTTCATAAACTGCCGCTGGGGCCGCACTTCTTCTGTCTTGGTCTGGCCGTCCACGGCCAAGCCAGTCCGCAAATTGTGCCTGTTGATGGCGGCAAAGTGCCAGCGGCTGTCGCTGACCATTTTGTCGGAGGTGATGGTGGCCTCGGCGCAGTCGATGCTGACACGGAGCTGCAGCTTACCCTCGGACACCGTGAGAACCAGGAAGTCACAGTATCCACCGTCGTCGAAGTACAGCAGCAGGCCTTCTGATTCTGAAGTCTTGAACTGAAACGTCAGGTCACTTCTGGAGCTGGCATCCCAGCGCAGGTAGCGAGCCCACTGACCTTCAGAGCCAGTAAACTCTAAACCTACACTCAGGCCCAGCACGGTACTTAGCAGCATGAGGAAATGCCCAGGTAGGCGGTTGGGATTCATGGTAGAGAGTAATGGAATGCACCAGAAGAGGGTTAGAGCTGAGGAGAGATCCTCAGAGTGATGATAACATCTGACTATAGTTTCGCTCCAGGTTTTATCTGCTGAATGTTATATTCCACATAGATAATTTTACAGTGAAGCACACAATCCAGTATTTTTTCTGAAGTTAGAGGCAGATCTAAAGCTGATAATGGATGGAGTCTGATCTTGTCAGCCGAGGCTACAGAGAGATATATAGAAAAATATCCAGTTTCCACATGAAGTGGACAGGTGAAAGCGCGGTGATGAAGGAGATCCTCAGTGTGTTCTGTCAGTGATTCAGGGCTGCATCTTGTGATTTTTCTTTGAGGCGACTTCCTGGATTGAAGCACATCACGATCACCGTTGGTCCAGTTCCACGCCCCATGGTTTGACCTCCAGGTTGGGACACACCCTTCACAGGACTGCAGGCAATAAGACAGATATGTGATGAATACATTTCTTTAAGTCAAAAGCCACATTTTTCTACGTAAACCAACAAAATAAAGCATTAGCTGTAAATCAAGCTGGTGATGCAATAATTACATAAATTTCTAACATAGAGAAAATTAATATAAAATCTAATTGTAGCCAATTTAGTACTTCAAGAGCAAATAGATCACTTGTCAAACACCAACTCTCAGAGAGCTGTTGATGCAAATCTAAATAATTTTTAATAGTGTCGTCACATCATGTTAGCTTGTGTGTGCAAAAAGGTCAGTTCAAAAAAAAATTTGAAAAATGGCATTCAGAAGAGGTAAAAGAGAAAAAGCATGGAAATGAAAGGATACTAAGAGCACCATTCATTACTAATTTGACTCTCTATGTGGCTACTAAATACTGCTAAATAACCACTAAATACATCCATTAAAAGGTTTCTGATGATTTTATGCAGTGTGCCATTACTAATAATTAGCCGTTTTCAGTTTTAAAGCCCTAATTTGAGAATTAATTCTCAAATAGTGGTAGCAAGCGGATATTTTAAGTAAAATAAACAAATACATGAAACTATCTAGCAGACTGCTGTTGTTGATTCCATGATGAGTGTAAATCCATTGAGGTGAGCCAGAACATGTGTTTAGCCTCAAACGTTAGCCTGCTATCTGCACGGGCCTGCTGGGATCCTGATAAATATGACTAATTATCCACCGCCACTCTCTTTCTCATTTCCATGTCTTTGGGGGATTACAATCATAAACAGCTATTCAGAAAGATGTTAGGATGGTACCACTTCATATTCCTATCCCACAACTATTAATGTTTTTTTTTTTAAATCATTTCTTACAGTGAATACATATTCAAAATGTTTCAATCACCAAAACCCTGATGACACTGGTATGGCATATTAACTAGTTCACTAGCCTTTGCATGCTACACCTGTGCTCTTCTAGGTCTGTTTAAATTTGCTTAGCAGAGCTGGAAATGATTCACATGGTGAAACCTTATATGTGTGTGTACTCTTCCAGCCCTTTGCCCTTGCAATTGTTTTGGCAGTGGGCTGCCCACCAGACAAATGCATTGTCCAATCATGACAGTAGCACAGAACCATGCAACACAATAGGCCCTTTAACCACCTGCCCTGAATAGTTAATCTTGCTGCAGCAGGCGAGCTATTGAATTCTAGTAACCGATACCTATGCTAATGCACTGTGTATGCACGCATGTGTGTCCCGGTGCAGGAGTGTCTCTCCCTCTCTGACAACACCCGCTCGTCTGGCTGGATGATTGTCTTTGTCTTAAAAGTGACTCTGTGAGGCAGCAGAGAGGGTAAAAGGTTTTGTGTGGTGAAATAACCCTGAACGCTGCTATGTCAATCCAACCCAGCAGGTACAGAGGTGTGTTATGTGATGTGTCCCTTGAATGAGCAAAGCTCAACATGGCCATGAAACCTGAGCTGCCAGTCCCTGTATAAAAATTGGCCCTGGCCTCTATTCAATTAACATGACTTATTGTGTGTGTTGCCTAACTGAGGTATCAGCTGTCCCTGCAAACCATAGAATTGACAGTAAATGCTAACAATGCTAACATGTTCCCTTTCAGTTAACTAAAGCACTAATGAAGACTCCTCAGCTCCAGTGTGACACGTGCCATGTTTCCACAAGGTTGCTCTCATTTAACCTTAAAAACAACATTATACGTTTTACTGTAACGCCAATTCACATTCAGCTACTTCACATTTGACTTACTAAAAGCCGAATTTAAATGTCAAAAAAATGTCCACCTGTTAGCTAGCCTGTAGGCTAAGCTAAATGAGGCTAATGTGGTGACAAGTCAAATTTCACACAGAATATCTTACTGACACTTTTCCTCACAGGCTCGTTATGAAATATGCCCTTCAGCTAACCGCACGCCTGATGGCACCCATAGTGTTCCTCACTCTGCAGGGCAAACATTAACAAGCTGTTGTGGTTCCTTAAAGAGGTACATGTGTTTAGCACGTGTGTGTTGAACCAGCATGAACCAAAAATGTAAAAAGTAGGCCGTATATTTCAACATGTGCAAAGGACCAGCTACCTTGACGACCCTCAGCAGTAACATTACCTACCATGCATTCTGTAATACCTGAGCCAGAATAAGAACATATTTTCCGGGATATACACATTGAATTATTAAATAGTGCAGGATATGAGATGACCCTGCACGAGATACCGTCACTGACTGGCCATAAATGATGCATCGACGCGTCCAGCTTCTGTGCAGCAGATTTATTGACATGTTTTGTAATGTAGCCGAGCCCCCATCACGCACTGGAGACCCCTCCATCCACTGCTGTGCTCCCTGTCTATCACAAGCCTCAGCCCGAAGGAACGATTTAATCCGACATCAGTCACAGCAGACAAGGGTACGCTGCATTAGGAGTGTGTCCGGACCTGCTAGTCCACTGGTTAAGACAAAGTGGGGTCCAGGGACCACTGGGGCAGTACCAGGAGGGTCACTAATAAAAATATTTTTTTATGGAGTGGGGAAATCTCCTTGTATCAGGTTTGACTGCATCTCTAGATCTCACAAATCTATTACTAACTCCTTGTGGCACACACACAGACAAACTTATTTAGGTGGGGGTCAGCTCCTTTAAGGTAGATTTTACTGCAGAAACTTCACCACTGCAGCACAATTTGGCACCACCAGGCCTTCATTGTAATGGAAATGAATGGAAACATTAAAACTGCCCAGTCTATCACCCATTGAGCATCGGTGAAAAGCTCCAGCACTTGCTTTAAAAATATACAATTTAAAAGCTTTAGATGAGAGTAATCGCTCCCAATATACAATATTTATTATAGGCTACTGTAAAAACTATAAAGAGCCACAATCAATGGTGGGGGAAGAATAAGAGGTCACTGTTGACTCTCCAGTCAGCTCAGACCCATCATTTCTTGCTCTAATATTAAATTAGAGTAATACTGTAGTCTCCACTGAAAAGCCCCAGTGGATATTTTAATTCCACACAGGCAATGAGAGCAGCAGCCGACGATGGTACAGATCTTAAGAGTATCATTTATCCATTACTGGAATAGTTTAAATATTGAACTGATAGTAAAAACTGCTGGTAATCCAACCCTCAGCTCCGCACCGATGAATAAATCAGCGGGGCAACATTTTTTTATTTATTTATTTTTTTCCAGCAGCGCTCCAGTTTTCCCTCTGCTTCTCGCACGGTGGCAGTCTGGCTGTTGCTCAAGGGGCTCGCGAGCATTTTGCTTTTGAAATTACGAAGCGAAATCTGCACAGGAGGCGAGGTTACAGTAGCAAGAAACCATTTGTAAATCGTGAAGTAGTTCCGGCAGTTTCAGCTTTAGTGTTTGCGCGCACTTGGACGTCACCGAGAGATGCGACCCCAGTGAGCTCCAAACTTTCCGTCTCTTCACTCGGTCTTTACAAATGTATTTGATCCAGATTTAACTAATATAAAATCAACGTTAGTTTCTCGAGATCTCCCCCCTCCCCCTCAACAACAAATCACCCGCACATTCGCGGTTAAACTGCGGGGGAGAGCTTTCAAACTAATCATCCAAGCCATCCCACTGCGCGTAAATCCCCAGCCTAAAACTCAGCCCAAATTCCACATCAAATTTACAGGAAATTCTTGCAGGAAAAACTTCCCACAACACAAACACGTTTACACAACACCCTAATGCACGGGGTTCTGGATAAAAATAAAATCCAAAATAGACCAGCTTTAATCTGCTCCTACCTTTTCGTGCAGAAAGACGATTCCGGACGGATAAAGCTCCTGTGTGTAAATATAGCAAATTATAATAATCCAGAGCAAAATACCATCCAGAACGCGGAGTATTTTTAATTATAGTACACCCGGGGCGGTGGGATGCTGATGCTGTAGTGATGAGGCGGTTATTTCTAAGTGAAGCGCGGTGGAGGAAAAGGCAGCGGTCCTCCTTCCTCCGGCTCAGTGAACGCGCATCTCTCAGCTCGGCTCACTCAGCGCAACTGATGATGGGCCCGTGGATTTCTCCCACACTGACGATCTGACCCGCCTTCTACACACCGCTCCGCACAGTGGGGGGAGAAAAAAAAATAAAAAATCATCATGCCGTTTTGAGAGACATCAGGGGAAACAGCCCCTCAGGACAAATTACCAATAATGAAAACATTTTTATTCCTTATTTTCAGACAGGCCTTTATACTATTAGGGCTGGAATTAAGGACGCATATCCCAGACTGAATACACACTGTATGGCGTGTCCACCTTTTTTCTCTACTTTTTAAACACACAATCATAAATGTTAGTGCTGTGTTATCAGTGCGGGTGGTCTCTATGCAGGAGCTGCCTGTGTAGATTTACACGGTATTAAACGTTTCCACAGACGGTCAAGAAGATGTTCACGTCCTGCAAAAGCCTCTGGTTGATCAGTGAGTTTCAGCACAGTACTGCTAACATGGAGAAAAATATCACTTGTTTTAATTATTGTGAGATTTCCCAGCACTTTAGCACCGAGCTTCAGCACCTTGGACAGCACCCTCTGGTATTTGGACTCCCTCGTCCATAATTTGACAAAAATAGATAGGCTAAATAAACAAAAAAGCTGCTGTACTCTGGACAGAAGTGAAATTTTTACATGTTGTCATGGCAGTCCTGATGCCGGGGAGCTGTCCGAGGTGCTGAAAGCTTGTCAGGCGTGAAAGAGAGAGAGAAACAACCACGCAGCCAGGAGAGGAGAAACTGAAGAGACTGGCAGCGGTGTGTGTTTATATATATACACCCCAGCAGTTCAAAATGTCTTAATTCCTTTCAGTGCCTAACTTATTGTGCTGTAGCTGATCATGTTTCCTTCATATGATATTACACAAAATACTAAGGACATGTTCTGCTGCTGCAAGTAATGATAGTCTAGACTTTCAATCAGGCTGTATATCTCATGGACACATTTACATGTACACAGCTTCATGTATGTCTTATAAATGTGGTGCTGTGTTGGAAAAATGGAGGAAGGACAGGACTCCCATGAGACCCTGGCACCCAGGTGTGGCCAATACAGCTAATGATCCAGAACCCATGTTTTTGTTCTTGACTTGTTTTGCAATAGTACTGCAATAGGTCAAAAGTCTTGTCTTTTACATTTACTATACACTATTATCCATCATACAGCTTTAGTTTACCTATGCTCTACAAGTCGGCCTTTGCTGCTAGTCTCAATTGTTTTCCCCCTTACATGACACTAATCTGAAAAGTGTTTATAAATTGCAACAGGAAGAAAATCCAAAATAAGAATAACCTTTTAAAATACACAAAGAGAAGATTAAAATTACATCAAATAAGCAATCATAATAGTGAAAACAACACTCTTTTGAAAAGTGATGAAAGATTAAAAACAACTTCATCAAAGTGAAATTTGCATATGTAACTTTGCAGGGTTGGGTGAAGTCTGCTGAGGGATCTTTTGTCGGGTCTAAACTGAGGATCAGTCCTGCCGGAGGGTCTTGACCTGGTCCCTGAGCCATAGCAAAACAAAAGGTCTTTATGTATGGGCACCAGACCAAGTTTAAACATACAGTACTTGCAACCAGAAAAAAGCTAAATCCGGAGATATGTGGACTCCTTTCTTTCTTTGGCAACAGCTCAAATCCTAGCCGATGCAGTGAGGAATAGCTCGAGGCACAAGGGTGACTTTTGACAGAGGCAGGACTAGAGGGAGACGAGCAGAAAAGCATCAATGACCTAGTCTTGCTCTGTGAAGAATAAAAGAACTTGGACAGACCACCGAGATTTCCGGATTTCTGGAGGTGTTGAAGCAAAAAAAAACAAAAAAAAACCCAAAAGTTTATTTACAACTGTGTATGACTGGATTGTAAAATATATCCAGCTCTCGAGTTTAAGTGGTTTAAGTACAGAAAACATTCTTCTTAGAGCAGGATTTTGAAGCCGACAGGGTGAAAAATACTGCCATGGGGACTCTGCAGGTGATGCCTCTTGATGAGTACGAGACACTGGTTATAGTAAAGGAATATTTTCTATAACAAATCCAAGGACTAAAGCCAATACAGTGGAAAGCACCAGATATTAGCCGACTGCGGGGAAGGTGAATTACAACTGCATGATGAACAGTGTTAAATGAGGCACTAAAGTCTAATAGGAGTCAAATGAAACAATCTCCTGCATCTGCAGTAAAATTGAGGCCATTTGTTACTTTGAATAGGGCTGCGGGGCTAAAACAACATCTGGGCCGGTCTGCTTGCCCTGTTGTCACTGCAACCCTGACCTGGATAAAGTGAAAAAAGAATGAAGCAATGATTGGATTGGACGGATGAGCGTCTCTTGCCTATTTGCTTCTTAAAATAATGACTAGACCTCATCAGAAATATAGATGTATTTCATTTATAACTATTACAATGTCTGATCCTGCTTTAGCTACCATTACCACTACAGCTAATTTTATGAACTCTGTCAATCAGCGTTGCCACATAGAAAAACATTCGCACTCTGCAGAAATTTGACCCACTGATATAAAAGGAAGTGATGCAGTTTGTGCAGGACTGAGGATCCGAACGCACAACAAAAAGCTCGCTAAGAAACAAAAGCTAAGTTTTAATTAAGCTGTTTCAAATTTACAGACAAATAAATCCAAGGGAAAGTCCAGAACACAGGGAAATCAATGAGGAATGAAATCTCTGGGGAACGATGGCGAGGGGAAACACAGGAAATAAAAAAAATGACCACAGGAAACAACTGGTGGGACAGACAGATGGAAACAATGGTTGAATTCACAGGGAGGGAGGAACAGGAGATGCTGGTGAGCAGAGTGGAAACCGGTGAGCAGAGAGAGGTCAGGGAAGATCAGCTGGAGAAGAAAGGCGAATGGGACGGCAGTGGCTTAGTGGTAGAGCAGCCGTCTATCAACCGAAGGGTTGGTGGTTCAATACCTGCTTCTCCCAGTTGTCGGTGTGTCCTTGGGCAATACACTTTACCCACCTTTGCCTCGTATGAATGTTGAATGAATGGTTTGGTGGTGGTCGGAGGGACTGTAGGTGGAGACTGGCAACCACGCCCCCAAGGCAGCTGTGGCTATCATAGCTCACCACCACTGGTATGACTGGGTGTGAATGAATAATGGTCTCTGTAAAGTGCTTTGAGTGTCTAGAAAAGCAATGTATAAATCCAACCATTATTGTTATTATTATTATTATTATTATTATAAGTGGGAAAGGCTGGGAAGTAGTGACAGAGGTGTAGAAGAAGGCAGGAGGTGAACGAATCAGGACAGAAGATAAAATGTAACACAAAAAAATGGAAAAATAAACATTTAATTACAAGTAATGGAAGAAACAAGATGCCTCTGCAAAGGCATCAGCCATGTTTGATTCATGGTGGACATCACCATCCTGCAAGGGTGTTTGGATTTTCAACAAGATCCAGAACAATTATGAACATTTTCCCAGAAGATTTTGGGGATCTTCTGGGATTTTGAGGCAAGATCCTATTCTCTGATGAAAATCTGATCATTTGTTAGTTGAATAATACCCTATCAATCAAAAAATATCTCTTTTCCATAATGCTGCTAACAGAGAGACAGACAAAAGCATAACCTCCTTGGTAGACAGGCAGCAGTAACATTGATAAAATGCTATTTCTATTTAAGAAGTCTGATCAGGATACTGAAGATTTGAAGGCGAAGGTGAATTAAAAGCAACTAAGTCGTGTGTTTTTTGGTAATATTATTTCACAGAAACATTGTAAAACCTTTTCACATAGTTCCCACAGCAAACAACTCACCTGTGTTTATGTAAGACAATGTTTTCTCTTCAGATTTAAAGTGTGGTGCACATAAGTGTCTCATGCCAACTATTTTGGATTAGCCAAAGCATCACCTGCCCCATCCAGGGAGTTTGATATTAAAGATAATCCAGCAACATATTAGCTAGGTCTTAGGGGCTAATTAAAACAGAGCAGTGATGAGAGGATTACCAGAGCTCTGTATATAACAACAGTAGAGAGAAACACACAGAAAAATGGATGTGGACTGGGAGGGTGACAGCACACACACAGACATGAGCTAATAAACTTTGCGATTCCTTCATGGCCCTGACACAAATATATGCACACAGAATGACAAATAGAAAGGAGTTCTTCCTCATACATATCGCTCATATCAAAGACAATAACGCCTCAAGTACCCTCAGTTTCCCTCACAAGGTTTTCTACCCTCCTTTCCTCTGTACTAAAAAGCATAATAAATGAATTATAGGCCTTTGATAATGCCTTCAAACAGAATCCAACGCAAGCTTCTGGTTTACTTTAATAACACCCCAGCTACTTGTTCTGTAATCACAAAATGGATATCCAGCTGCCACAACAACTGCTGTAATATTAACAATGCATTATATATACCATGGTGCAAACATGTATTAATCATGAATGAAGGATTTTCCTGCTGTGTGAACCACGCGATGCTTAGTCATTAAGAGACAATATTTTCATAGAGAAAGGTCCTCCCTCTTCTCCATAATCTCACCTCCCTCACTCAGTCTTCACCCTGGTTTACATACGAGCAGACTTCACAGACTTGTCAGAGGATTTTTTGCAAACACACACACACAAGCCCACACAGTAACTCACTTCTAAAGAAAGCGTGCTCTCTTCAGTGGCAGGGCTTTTATTGTCCGGCGCTCTTTGCTAGATCAGTAGCCTCGTGGCTGCCCTGTCTGCCCCGATAGTGGGAGGTTTGGAGTAGAGTTTGATCCTCAGCTCACTCCTCTCTGCGTGAAGTCCAGAAGTGCTAAACCTCCACTTACCGCAGATACGGAGGACGAGCTACGAACCTATTAGCCTTCAGTTTGAACAAGGCTTACTCTTAAACCACAGACAGATGACACCCTGCCACCATTCTCCATGTGTGTGTGTGTGTGTGTGCTCTCTGTGTGCACTGCAAATATCCATTATCTCCACTTATTGTTCCTGTTGTGATCATTTAGTAGCTGCTGCTCTGCCCTTTCAGATTATCCATGCTTTCCTGATAACTGGCATCTTTTTAAAAAGAGAGCCCGGACGTTTTAAAAGTTCCTCGACAAATAAGGCAAGTCGAAGAAGATAAGCAAGGACGCACTAAATGCAGCTGATGATTAGCAATTCCTCTTTTCAATTCCTATCTGAACCTGCCCTCTCAAGGAAGCTCAGTGAGATGTAATCTCTCCCATGACCGGTAACAACAATGACAAACGCTTGTTTTACTAACTTCCAAGCAGATGCATGGCACCTGGAAGAGCAGCCATCAAGTCAAATTAGACTGATGATACAGGGTGTGATATTAATGAAGGCAGAGGTGATTTCAAAACAAAACAAAACAGGGACATCTGTCACCCTGTTTCTAATGATGATGAGGACATAAAGTAAAGTATACTTTGATGTGATTAAGATGTGATTTCCTTATTAATCGTGAAGGGAAGCCAAAAGTGTAAAAGTAAGCTTGCAAATACTGAAAGAACATTTCTATAAAAAATCTCTGAAGTTAAATATGAAGTGACTGCCTCAGTGTTTATGTTAGATATTAGGTATTTTATACTTTATTGTCTTTTCACCTGCTTTAGTCATTATGCTAAACTAAGGTTGATATTCTGCACTGTGAATTCCCACATTATTTGATTAGTGTGTTGAAGTGTGTATCATTCCCACAACTGTAACTCTAAACAATACATTTCAGCAAGCATGCTGCCAGCGGGCACCACCTGCTATGGTGTTATCAATAATCCATGAGGATCCTAATAACGCTGCATCACGGTTTACCACCTCCGCACTGAAGGTGATGCACAAAAGCGTGTGCACACACAATGGTGCTGATTGATCCTAATTGTACTTATTTTACCTCAAATCCCTGCTGCCTGAGTGTCTGCCTGTCTGGCCGGCCGGTTACTAAAGAGGCCGTTAGCGGGTCAAAGTGATTATACTATCAAGGACATCTATTAGAATCCAATTTGGCCAGGTTGGGTCCTCAAACAGGCCCAGCTAACCTCCTTAATGGACGTTCATTTATCTCCTGTTGTTTGGGAACTGTTGCATGCGAGGTCTGCAGCTTTGGTGCTAAGCAGGATGGATGTGATATTTAGATCAATAGGTCCAGCTTATGGGGAAAAATGTGATGGTATACAGATGATAAGAGGGTGATATTTCATTATAAATGTCAGCGTAATGCAACCATCAGTGCCCAGGGTGGGGACAATGCATACACATCCGGCTGTGCACACACATATAGGCACATCCTGTACACACTCTGACTGTATCCTGTATACACAGCGACTTATAGAGCACGACACATGAAGGCACTTCATCTATCACCCCCCTCTCACACTGTTGAGAATCTATTTGAATAATGAGGAGAAGCACCTGTCAGGCTTGGTTATCCTGACACACGGACTGTAGCCCTAACACCTACATACATCTAAAGAGGAAGAGAAAAAGACAAAGAGACGGAGAGCACACTCACTGCACTGCAGGGTACCTGCATGTTTTTTTAACCACATACCTCGGAGCTTGAATAGACAATCGGCAGAGAGAGGTGCCGCTGCCGTAATGCTGCATCAATCACCGGCCTCACCAGGAGAAATCGCTGCTCCAAGATGAGATCCATCGTTCTTACAACAACACAGGTTTAGAATAAACCATCTGAAGAACATGTAACACACAGTACACATGTAACACACAGTACCTCCTCTTTGGTAAGTAGTTTTTTTTGTTCAGAGGCACTTCACTCTGACTTGAGTTTATCTACTGTAGTTTTTTTTGTGTTTTTGCTGTGTAAATGATCCCACTGCAAACTGTGAATTCTCTGCGCTCTGTGTGTGTGTGTGTGTGTGTGTGTGTGTGTGTGTGTGTGTGTGTGTGTGTGTGAAAGCACATGTAACCTATTAACCTCAGAAAAAACCCACTGTATCTTCCTGTGCCACTTTTCATCACAAAAACTGCTCTCTGTAGCGACAATAGGAAAGTTCAACAGTGACATTTTCGTGGTAAAACAAATGTTTAGTTGACATAAGGCTTTAGGTCTTTAAAACTCACAGTATCTGTGGAACAAACTATGTTACACTGTGTTTTTTCTGTATATGAGTGGAGTTTACTCTCACTTACAGGAAATGTTTGGTCCTCATTCACCAACCATTCATAAGAGCAAAACCCCTCTTACACATTTCTAGCAAAAGATTCTGACATTAACCTCATCTGTGATTTGTTAAGTAAAAACAAATTATACAACATATAGATCCGAGCAATCTGATTGGTCAATTATACATTTAGAACGTTCTCAAATATTACTCCTCCTATCTTACTGCCCCACACCCACCCAGCTGAAATGAAACCTCTGCTGGTGTTTATTAAAAGACAGATTTTTGCTTTGGTGCCGACATTGGAAAGCTGTTGTCTATGTTTAAATAAAACCGTTAATATAAGTCTGTGGCAGATAAAGATCAGCTGAGTAGTTGTGACAGCACCTGTTAGCTTCATGATGACTGACATGCCAGCAGAAATAATACTACCAGTCCAGGAGAACAAATGATTGTTTCCAGCGGATGTTCTAGTTACAACGTGATTGAGCTAGCAAAGCAGTTTTGTGTTGCTAGGTGTGGTATTTATTTAGTTTTGGGAAATCATGATGTCTAGAAAACAGAATCTGGCTGGCTGGCTGGCTGACAGGGACCAGTTAACATCAGATCTCATGTATTTCCACTCGAACACAGACAAAAAACTTCAATATTTTGAGAGTGAAATGCCCACAGGATGAATACATTTTGATCCTCGTTTTATTTTGTTGGTAATAGTTATATAATCACATTATTACACTCAAGGGCTTGCTTGACCATCGTTATTGTCACTTGTGCCTCGTTCCTGCATCAGTGTCGTGACAATAATGACGGTCAAGCACGGCCTCTCATGTAATAAATCTACAAACATTCAAATGGCCTCTTCCTCACATTCAAGTGGTGGAAATGTTTTCATTCAACGTCTGTGTTTTCTGTTGCACATGGCCCTGAAGTCACACGCCCTTTTATGGGCATAAATTCAAACTAGGAACCACTGGCTTTCACCAAAACACTGCTTCATGAATCTGACATAGACTTTTTATGAGGAAATATTGGTGACTGAGGTGTAATGTGTTCACGCTGAGTCAGACCTACCTCTGATAGTTGTTTCTTTTCCACCACAGATTTCTGTAGCAGTGATGTAAAATGAAAGATGGACTGGGTATCCTGGAGACAGAGAGGTTACAGCATAGGGTTTTGTGCTGCAATGATTGGAGCTTGTGCAATGACAAAGTAGTGTTTTGAATCTTTTTCTACAGCATGTCCCGTCTTTTATCTGCTCTATCCTGAGTCTAATACAGTAATACTGGGAAAAAAGCAACAACAACAATCAGCAATCTTTCTTGTTATTAAAAAATATAAGGTTTTACTCATCTTTTCACTTGCACATTTAAGTCCTGACTTAGAAGAAAGGCTCTGCTGCACAAACAGCTTGCAACAGCCAAAGGTCAACTGTTCATCGAGTCGCATGAAGGTGAGTCTAATGTAAAATAAAAACCTGCCTTGACATTAAAGTGAAATATTGCTTTAATTGTAGTGTCTGACACCACAGATCCAGACAGGCAAAGGTCTTGGCAAGACACACACCCCCACCACCACCACCTCCGCTACCACCTGGGCACCGGGGCGCCCTGACACCTGGCAGGGCCGACCATGTGATACCTAAGTGTTTCAGACTCTGGCCAGATGGTTGCGTGAAGAGAGATCACACATGCAGACAAACACGCACCCGCAGACACACACTGTTTGGCGTACAGTTGCCTCACACTAATAATTCATGCGAGCCAGATGTACTGTAGACCCACAGTCTTAAACACTCGCATAGAAACAGATACCGCTCATGTTCCTCGCTCGTGCTGTATTCATAGGAAGGTGAAAGGCTTCTACACTTGATACCAGACGTTATTTTGCATATTAGCTTGAGGCTTGAGAATTTATTAGCTTAAAACAGTTTTAGCAAAACTAGCTTCCTGTATTTGCCCGATAGAAAAAGATATCATGCCTCCAAAGCACTGGGCGGAGATTCAAGCTCAGGTAAGAGGATCTAGATACGAGGAAAGACTGAAATTTTTCATGTGGGAACAAAGACAAAGGCCAGACTCCAGATTTTGAATAAGGAGAATGACAAAGAGCGAAAAAGACAGACACAAAAAGATACAATGAAGCCCTCTGCCCCTGAAAAATCTACTTCAGAGGCAGAGTGGGTGAAACAAAAGCAGGCGCAGAGGGACAAACAAAGTGATGAAAGCTCGGAGAGTTTCGGAAAAGATGACACATTTCTTTCATTTGTAGCGAGAACGCCTGCTTATCAAAGCAACGTACAATGCGACGCCGAAGCACGAGTCATTTTTTTCCTTTTGTTCTCCGCACAGTTGTACTGGAAATCATATAGCACATAAATCATGTGGACGTTTCTTTATTTTCACCAAGCACGCACCACTGCCATATGCTTTCAAGAGGGAGACAATTTGTTTTTCAAGGGGCCCTTGGACAAAAAAAAAAAAAAAAAAAAAAAAGCTTTGATGCCATGCAAACACAAGAAAAAAAAGGGAACGGGCCCATTTCATTGAAGTTGCCCCCCCTTTGGATGATAAAGCCAATATGTATTAAAGAGGACGCAATTTCATATCAAAGCCCTGGAATGACTCTTGAGCTTGTTGGAGATGTAGAGAGGGAGAAATCCCACAGCTTCCAGTCTCAAAGAAAGGTGTAGCCCCCAGTAACACCAGCACCACCCTCTCTCTGTCTCTCTCTAAGATCAGTTCATTCATATTCCCTACCGTCCATCGCAGAGGCAATCACTCATGTCTCAGTTGTAATGGAAGGTACAGCAGTCACTTCGACCTAGCAAGAGGGAGCTCCTATTATTCCCTCATTGCACTGACGGATGATTCCTGGATGCGATCGCAAGAGAGGAGGAGAGAGAGAGAGATGTAGAGAGGGAGAAAGAGATAGAATATAAGGGAGAAGGGTAATGTTCGGGCCGCTAATGTTTGCTTTCAGATTTGAAATAAAGCTGCTGAGGGGAGATAGGAGACAGATCAATCAATGCGCGGAGAAAGGGGTTAGCATTCCAGGTCTAAGCAGGTGATTTGTCTACAGGCTGAGATGGAATTGGACATTCATACAGGAATGGTTATGAATATGGAACCAGGCAGCGACTTTGAAAATGGAGCAGTTTCACAACGAAGCGCTTCAGTAAGCCACAGAGACTGCAGGTGGGAACGTGCCATGTAGT